>JAQQPU010007782.1:12829-24956 GCA_029168905.1 Artemia sp. Kazakhstan ARC1039
CCATAAAAGCAGCAAAAAATTGTTACTAATAATTTTTAGTGAAATTTTACAAAAAATAGATATTTCATTGGAGAAAATAGTTGGTCAACCTTGGTTTTAGAATTCAGTTCGAAAAAAAATCAACCTTTATTAATTATTTCACGTGAAAAGTTTTTAAATTCGTGTACTTTACTGATTTTCATTTGCCTTATTTTTTATATCGGAATATGATGAAAGGTTATCCATAGTCAGGACTAACCTAAGCATCCCTTCAAACGCGACTCTAAATAGAACAGTAACTTTTGCAAAGCAATGCTCCGAGAGAAATATTTCATTTAGTGTATTTATTTTTCGGAAGAAATTAAAATCGACACTAATATTCTCATGCTGATAAATCTTTTGGAACATAAAATTAATAAAGCATATTGAAAATCAGCATATGAAGTAGATTATTCTGATAAGTAAATTACTACTACTGCTACTACTAACAACTCACCGCAGCACCAAGGCGCCTGAGGCCAACACAGCTACGCACGCTCCTCCTCCACCCCAATCTATTCAAAGCCTTCCTTTTTACACCCACCCAGGAAGTTCCCATTTCCTTTAAATATTCCTTTATGACGTCCTCCCACCCCAGACGGGGACGACCTGCTTTCCGTTCACCCCTAGACGGTTGGCCGAAAAGAATAATCTTCGGCAATCTGTCATCCTTCATCCGCACAACGTGCCCTGGCCACCTCAACCATTCTTTCATTATAGCCCTAGAGAGCGGTATTGAACCACATATTTTGTATAAGCCTATTGTTTGAAATACGGTCAGTCAGCCGGGTACCCAGAACAATCCTTAAGCAATTTCTCTGGAAAACATCTAGCAAATCTTCATCCGCTTTTCGGAGCGTCCATGCTTCAGAGCCGTATTTGACCACTCTCATCACTGTAGTTTCGAATATTCTAATCTTGGTTTGCAGACTTATCTTCCTATTCTTCTAAACTTTTTTAAACTGTGAAAAAACACCCTGAGCCTTGGCTATTCTACTTTTAACATCTTCACTGCTCCCACCATCTTTACTAATAATACTACCAAGGTAGGTGAAGCTGCCAACCTGATCAATAATTTCATTACCCAGCGTCACATTTTCATCTTCACTTATTCCTAGCCTTAGTAACTTAGTCTTCCTAACACTAATTTTCAAACAAATTCTAGCACCCTGAACTCGCAAAACCTCTAAAACTTCATTCATTTTGCTCACACTTTCATCTAGGATGCTTAAATCCTCACCATAATCCAAGTCCAGGAGACTCTTTCCTTCCAATTTGATTCCGTGGTCTCCCATTACCTTTCCTGTGCTCCTTAAAACAAAGTCCATCAAAATAATCCATATAAAGGGGGATAGAACACAATCCTGCTGAACTCCTGATTTAATACAAAAGCAGCTGCTAACCTCATTTCCTACTTTAACCGCAGCAGTGTTATTCTCGTACATAGCACTAATCACTTTAATGTATTTGTCTGGTATACCATACAAGGATAAAACCTTTACTAAAGCTCTTCTATCAACAGAATCAAACGCTTGCTCATAATCTATAAAACTGAGGACCAAAGGTGTTTGAAAACTCAGGCACTTCTCAATTATTAGCCTAAGAGTGAAAATTTGGTCCACGCATCCTCTACCTTTCCTAAGACCGCACTGTTCTTCTCTTAAAACTTTGTCTGCGCCATCTCTCAGTCTAACAAGTATCATATTACTTAAGTAATTTACTACCTACAGAGACCAGACTAATGCCTCGATAATTACCACACTCACTTTTATCACCTTTCTTATAAAGTGGCTTAATTAAGGTTTTCCTAAAATCATTAGGTAATTCCCCTCTTTCAAAAATCATATTCATAATCTTCAGTAACTCATTTCTAACCTCAGAGCCACCATATTTAGGAAACTCATTTACCACCCTATCAGCACCTGAAGCCTTATTATTTTTAATCCTTATAGTACTGTCACTAATTCCTCCTCACAGAACAAATCTTCCTTCACATCCAAGGTATCACAAACTTATTCATTTTCCTCTATATCTTTTCCTGCAACTCTATCTCGGTTAAGCAAATTCTCAAAATGTTTGGCCCATCTCTCTTTATTTTTTTCCTTATCGCTAAATGCGGCCCCATTCCTATCTTTAACTGGGCCAAGTCCGGATTGACTACTCCCTCTCAATTTGTTAACATGCCAGTACAATATTTTACTATCATGCCGTCTAGCTGCATCTTCCAGATCCTCGGCAATTTTATCCATGGCCTCCACTTCACATCTCCTTAGTTCATATTTTAATGCTTTCTCCACTTTGTTTACATTCCTTTTGTTTTCATATGATCTATCACTCAGATAATTCATGTACAAGTCCTTTCTCCTTGCTATTAAAAATGAAACTTTTCCAATAAGTAAATTGGTAAATCAAAGTTCTTTTTTTACAGTTCTAGTTTCTATTGACAGGAGTTTCTCTTTACTAACCATTCTTCACCATGAACGGTTAAAAATTGTCGGTAGCAAATGTTGGCGATGATTGAGGTGGTGGAAACAAACCTAATTTTAGGAAAGTTATATCAAAACTGCCATCAGGCCCCTTTGGCGGTATTAAGTCGTGCATGTCTAAATTCCATTATGATAGTGCAGAGCGGCAAAATTATATTTAAAGAATTTTGTAGTGAGGAATGTTTTTCGTTGGGGTGTCAACTTTTATCACTTGGTCAGTTTTCATGTTTCTTTGGCATGTCATCATTGCAATATCATGGCATGGCATCATGGCATGTCATCATGTTTAATGGACAAGGTTGACTAATGACAAATGTTTCATAAACATAACTGTAAACATAACTGTAAACAAACATTTACATAACTGTAAGCAGGAGGATTAAGCCGCGTAAATATAGCAAGAGATGGGGTATTGTGGGGACAAATAGAAAAATATGATACTTCCTTGTTAGCTAGTATACTTCCTAGAGAATTGAATACAACATTTTACACATCAAAAGAATCGAATTTTTATGCATATTTAATATATAAAGTTTATTAAGTTAAATATTACTCATCAAGAGCTACGAGTCTGAGAAAACTTGGCCAGTTTTTGAAAAAAGGGGGAAAACACCCCCAAAACGTCAAGCACTCTTAATAAAAATCATATCATCAGATTCAATATATTAGGCAGCCCTTGGGTATAGTTTACAAACTTCTTATAGAAAAATGTTGAATTTTATATTGTTGCCAGAGGAAATATCATGGATATGTGTTTATTTGTTTGGGTACTCCTGTATTAAACGTACTCTTTTATATACTGCAACGGAAACCAGTCAAGAATGACGCTTCAAGATGACGATTCAAGATGCCGCTAAGGTTCTAGTGGTAATAAGGGTAATACAGTGTATAGCGTGGTTTTTATTGCATATACGATATTTTAACTGCTGTTTTTTGGGGTTTAGGGAGGGGAAGGTACCTAGGTTAGGTTAGGTTACGTAATAATATATGCTATGCTTTACCCCCCACCCCTAACGTGCAAATATATAGTCCAAATTTGTTTCTAAACTATTATATATTCATCCTATTTTATTTTATTTCATTAGCATTAACCAAACTAGCAGTATGTAAAAGAGTGCGTTTAACACAAGAGTACCTTTGTTTGTTTTTTGTTTGTTTGTTTAACCAATCGGGCTTATTTTATCGAAATAAAAAGTTCTTATGCCCTTTTTAAGTGGCCAAAAAGAATTGAGGGCAGCTAGCCCCCTCCCCCCCATGCTCCTTTTTTGCAAAGTCGTCCGATCAAAACTTTGAGATGGCCAGTTTTTTCAACATAGTTGATGACTTTGAGGATAGCAAGACCCCCCAGAGCCCCTGGGAAAGGACTGTAAGTTACAAACTTTAGCCATTGTTGACTTTTAGCATTTATTATTGGGAAGTATACAGATATTTTTTTTGGGGGGGGGAGATTTTCTGCTGGGAAGGACCTTTCCATGGTGAGAATTTTCTGGGGGTGAACTTTCTAGGCTAACACACGTGTTTGTCCAATAAGTGCCATAGTTACTCCCGCCGTTTATCTTTGGCGTTTAGCCAAATATTTGGGAGACTACAGGTCTCCCCGTTTGCCTGCACGTCCAGGGGACTTGTCGGTCATGCTTCAATCCTAAAACACGGTAGCCCGCCAGAGGTTTTACTCGTGGAATTTCCCAGAATTCCTATACAAAATTCTTTTCATTTGTCTTACTTTGTCTTTGCCGACTAAATTTAACATTTGGAGATGTTCCGGGGGCAATTTTCAGCGGGATTGGAATTGTCTGGAGGATTTTTGCATGGAGGGAGGGGATATCCGCGGGAAAAATACTCTATGGGGGAATTTTCCACGGGAGCAACTTTCCACTGGGAAAGGCTGGATTTTTGGAAAACAAACTTCCACGGAAGGCCGTATCTGACATGATTTGAGAAACGATCAGAAATTAAAGTATTTTCAAATGAGAGTATGCTAAGGAGAATATTTGAGACAGAATAGTCCGTGAGGAATTCTCCTTGAGGATTTTCAGCTACGATGGAATTGCCAGGGGATAACTTCTAGATGGTGGTGGAGGAGGGCGTTTTAAGTGGGATGAGCTTCAATTTGAGAATTTTATGTGGAGGAAGAATTTTCCATGGAGAGAAGCTTGATTTCCCGGCATTATTTAAAAATTATCTGAAAGTAAACTAAAAAAAACAAGCTTTTTTCAACTGAAAGTAAAGAGTAATAATAGAACTTAAAACGAAAAAAAATTATTCCGTATATTAAAAGGGAGGTGTTGGCCCCTCCTCAATGCCTTTTTCTTTACGTTAAAATTTGACTTTTGTCCCGATTCTCTAAGAACAACTCCTGAAACGCAATGGACGTTTAATAAGAATAAGTAGTTTTTTTCAAACACTAAATATCTTTCACGTGAAGAACGAGGGATTGAGGAGGGAGAGCTCCCTAATATACAGGATAATTTCTGTTCGTTTTAAATTTTATTGTTGATCCTTATTATCAGTAGAAAAACTTGTTTTTTTAATTGATACCGTTCAAGAATAAAACCTTTCACTAAAACTCTTCTATTGACTGAATTAAACGGTTGATCATAATTTTATAAAACTGACGACTAAAGGTTTTTGATGACTCAGGCACTTCTCAATTGTTAATCTAAGAGTGAAAACTTGACAAAGTTTTTACTTGCCTGAGTTTGTAAATAAATTCCAAAGAAAGGCGCAATTTCTCAATTTCAATCTCAATTTCATAATTATCCTACTACGCATTGTTCAGACTTTTCGTGCGAAATTCGCCCGAAATCCAGAGCGGGATTCAGAATCCGTCACACTGGGCCAAAAATCTGGAACTCAATTCCAGCATCAGCTCGAGAATGCAGCAACAAGCGACATTTTCTAAGACTGGTGAAGAAATATCTTATGACATGCTAAGCATTTTGTTCATTAAGGCTTTCTTTTTCGTTGTTGTAAAATTTAGTTAGAAAATGGCTGTGTATTTTCGTTGGCAATATTTTCAGCGCTAAAGTATGCCACCAGGCATGTGCGCTGTTTTGTGACATTTATTTATGTATGTGTTATAAATAAAAATATTTTACTCTACTACTCACAGATAATACGGTAAGACTACGGATTTGAAAGAAGATGACGGATAGAGAATGTCTCATTCGTGACAGAACATGCATATGATGGCCCGATTTGACATTCAATGTGAGCTATTAGGAGTTGGCACTTGCTTCCAGATGAAGAAAGCAAGTTCAGACTTTTGGGCATTGAACTCTAAGACAAGCTCTTCATACTCAGGATCTAGCAATGAAAAAACATTGCTAACTCAATGGATAGTACGACCCAAATTCAAAATTTGTCAACGTCAACAAAATATTGGGAGATGGAGGTTGGTGAGATGCATTGTTGAACACTTGAGAGCCGTCAGATTTAGGTATAGAGGGAATAATACGATTTATCAGTGGCTCGCTACTATGGTGAATGTGAATCGCATACAACTCATCAATAACGGAAGACTTCTTACATTTCTTGTGTAGGACTGCTCGCACTATGGAATAAAATGATTCAGTGAAGTTATCGGGAGGACAACTAGATACAACGTCGTCGAGTTGTTCTTCGAGTTCAAGCTAAAGGGTGGCGTCTGGTGCAGAAAACTCAGCGGAAAAACAAGAGTTCCACTTGGAAATATAATTTTTCGGCAGATAGGCAGGCAGTTGGAGGGTCTCTTGGAACATTTCTCCGGAAGTAAGTTTGGGATTAAGAAGCTTGCTGAGAAGTATTTTCAACTAATTAGCTGAATAGTATGTCTTTCGGTTCATAAGATTGCACAGATTTTGGCTTGAATTAAATTTAAGTACAGAAAGCGCAGCCCAGTTATTTTTCTTTGGATCGCACACAAAAGGAAAATTAAGAAGCCGTTTCCACGGAGTAATGTTTAGGGGTAGTAATTTCTTAGGAGCAGCCAAGATAGCTGCAAAGGTTTCGTGGAATTTCCATTCCCACTTTGCATTTGCATTTTCTGCTTTTTTACCCAAATCTCTTGGTTTCATTGTCCTTTGAAACAAGGTCTCTTTTTTTTTCTCTATGTTTTCATTCGTTTCCAGGCTTTTATAGTTGGAAAACACTGGACTCTAAGCATTTGTCACAAACCGTTCCTTTTTTTACCTCTTAATACCAAGTTTTTGTATATAAAGATAATTGAGAATTAGCCATTGCTCTTACAAAGATTATATTGTGATTTTTGTCTTTCTGGAAATTTTATCTCACGAACTCTAAGATCTTGTAAACATCTTTCAACACGTTTTAGAATGCTTGTATAAAGTGAGCTAACCTTCAATACAAGAAATAGACGGTTGGATGATTCGTATTACGGAGGTTTCCGGAATAAATTTTAACTTTTTTCTTTGGCAATACTTTTTAAACAAACCTTAACTGATAAACCAGATGGAGAAGATGGTTAAATTTATCCTTTGAAATTTGAACTCCAAAGATTAAACTGCATTATTTAGATTAGAATGAAGCTATCCAGGCAATAATTTATTTTTTGAAAATATAATATGGGTATTTTTTTTAATGACCTTTCAGTTTGCACTTTCTGTCAGTTTTTTCTTTTTTTTAATTCATCTTGCGCTAAAAGTGAATTTATTTTCAAAACATTTATGGAAACTACATTTTTTAACAGGTCATTTTTCAGGGCACGCTAGTAACGTTTACTTGACGCCTACTATGTCTTGAGAACCCTTCTATTGCTACTTAAGAGTCAACATCACTGAACTTGAGCATGTCCACTAGTCTATTATTGACTGGCTAAAAATAAGTCTATTAATAGAGAACGAGCTTATGTAATTAAGCATTGTAGCTTTGGTCCTTATTAGGAGGAAATAATCTACTTGAAATAACATTTTTATTATTCAAGATTTAAGTTTTGATGATGGGAAGAATAATGGAAGCGATCAACGGGATTAATCCGGGATTGGAAGTTGTCCCTCCCAGATTTTGATGCCCATCAGATCCAGAAAAATGTTGGTATTTCTATTTAAAAAAAACTTTTAATGCATTTTGATTAGAAGAATAAAAAAAAAAAATCACCCTCTAGGTTTTGTAAAATATATAACCCTACATTTTCGGGATTTTGTGCCCATAGAAAAGATAGGTAAATTTTCTTTCGGACGCTTTAAATATGCAGAGTTTGGTGTGCAACGTTTTTGTTTCTAGGTATGCTACTCTGCTGCTACTGCTAGTCTGCTACTCTGCTACAAGTCAGTACCATTAGCCGACTCTGAAATTCTTAGTCTTAGATACTTCCAATTGCTCTGATAGGATGGTTTACGTTGGTTAATTTTCAATTTACAAACAAAAAATTTTGGGTTATGGCTTCAATAAAGATGAAATAAAAACGACAAGTTTTTCAAACTAAAAGTACTAAAAGTAAGGAGCAACATTAAAAATTAAAACGAGCAGAAATTATTCCGTATATGAGCGGGACTGCCCCCTCCTCAGTTCCATGTCCTTCACGCTAAAGTTTTTTAGTACTTTTACATAAACAAAGAAAAACGAGCAAAAATGGGGTTTTTAAAGGCCAAATGAACATGCCGACAAAACACAACAAAGCGAATATTTCGACTGGACAAACGCCTCTCTCCTTCAGAGCGAAACGCTGAAGTACTTTAAAAAAGCTTCTTATTCTATTTAAATGGCCCTTGTGTTTCAGGAGTCGTTTTTAAACAATTGGGACAAAAAGTTAAATTTTATCGTAAATAGCAAGTGATTGAGGAGGTTCTCCTCATATATGGGATACTTTCTGTTCGTTTTAATGTTACTCCATTCTTTAGGTTGAAAAAAGTTGTTTTTTTTTATTTAAATTAATTTAAAAACTTTTTCCAGAAAATAAGTTTTTCAAAAAAAATTGAAGAGCTTTATTAATCCAAAAATGAGCAGAAATAAAGCCATATAATGTCCCAAGTGTAAAATTACCAAAAATCACCATCAATAAATAAAGAAAACCCAAAACGAACCGAAAGTACAATAAAAAACCGAGCAAAATTCAAAACGATAAAAAGTAAACATGAGTAGGGCTGACAACCCTCATGCCTCCTCAAGAAAAGAACATAATTTGCACTTTACTGAAAAAAAACGACCGGGGATTGTCAATATAATTACACACATACTGATATTCATTCCTTAAAGTTTTGATGATTTTTTATCATTAAAACTTTTAAAGTCATACAAGTAAAAGTATTTAAAACGGATTTTGTTTTCAAAAAAGTGCAAATAGTAGTGGGGGTCAATATATTCAAGCGCAGCCCTATCCCTTTTCCCATAGGATTTCAAGCGCAGCCATAGGGAAATTAACATTGGATTTCAAGCGAACAGATATGGAAATTAACGAAAGGATTTCAAGCGCAGCCATAGGGAAACTAACATTTGATTTCAAGCGCATGCCCTCCCTTTTCCCATAAAATTCAAGCGCATGTCCTCTGACGCCACAGCATCCCTTTTTGTAGCGGATAACTGGCAAGATTCCAAGCGCATGCCATGTTTCTAGGCGACGTTCCCACCTTGGCAAGATTCCCGCCCTGGCAAGATTCCAAGCACATGCCCTCCCGGATTTTAAGCACATGTCCTCCCTGGTTTCAAGCGCATACCCTCTGACGTCACTCCATCCCTGTTTCTAGGCAATATTCCAGCCTTCGTCAAGAGTTCAAAGGTTAGATGACACACCCCCTTTGTTTTTCTACAACATTCATATCCCTTTTCCCATAGGATTTCAAAGTCATGCCCTCTGACATCACGGCATCCATATGGAAAATAGCATTGGATTTCTACCGCAGCCCTCGGACGTCACACCTGTCAAAATTCCCGTCCTTGGCAAGTTTAGGTGACAAACCCCTTTGTTTTTCTACGGCATGCCCTCTGACGTTACGGCATCCCTGTTTCTTGGCGATGGATGGCAAGATTTAAAGGATTTCAGTTTTATATTATATGATTACTTGGAATGTGACCCGTATAATACACAAGTTTTAATAATAACCTCCTAACCCCTCACCCCTGTTTCTAGCGCATGTTGCACCACGCGACACGCCCTCAACTCTAGAAAAGTGGAACTATCAACCCCTAACACCTGCAAATTGCAGTCACCTGTTCTATTTAATGGAACACACATTGCAAGACTCCATGACACTCCCCTCTGGACTCCAATGACGTCATACGACTTACCCCATTTCAAAAAGACAGGTCTAATATGCTTGACGTAATTTTGCGTAACCCTACCACAGGAACCCATGGGGGAATCCCTGCTTGTAACATAACGACAGATTACACCTAACTTAATGGCGGTACGCACTGATTTTCCATCCATCACTGCCAGATAATAGGATTTGATATTTTTCGCCGAAAAGTCTTTCTTTTTCGGCGTTTATTTTTTCCACCCAAAACCCCCAAAGCTTTTTTCCCCTAACTTAATGACGGAACACGCTTTATGTAAGGTTGGCCCACCTGACACATGGACGGCGCAACCATCACTGCCAGATAATATCATTTTGAAATTTTTTCACCGAAAGGCCTTTCTTTTTCGGCGTTTCATTTTTCGCTCAAAACAATATTTTTTTCTAGAGTTCATGACCCCGCCAGGACTCGAAAGGTCATTCCCTTCCAATGGAACACGCTCTAGCCTAGAGAACTAAGAAGACATTTCTAATATTCTGTATCGTGAACCATATTCTAAAAAAATAAACTATTTCACGACACCTGAGATTCCCCATTTGTTGATACTCATTAGAGCCATGTGTTTACATCGAAATTTGGCACGTACTTGGAAAAACATTTATTTTCAGGGGACATTTGCTTTCAAGATATTAATAAAGGGGAATTGTGTGTCTTACGCGTGCTAAAGACTATATTTTAAAAACACAGATACTGTAAATGAAAACAAATTGAAAAAGCAATCAAACATAGAAAAAAACACGACAAAAAATAAAAGTTGAAAAAGCCGTATTGTTAATATACGCAAAAAAGAACCATCTATTATAGAAAACCGGGGCTTCTAGCTCGCAAGCTCAGAGGGTAGGGGAAGGGGGAGTTATATTAGATGCAAATTTAAGACATATTAAGAGCTTTTAAGGAAACACCCCTTTTTCATTAATATAAATTCATGGATATTTCAAAATACCCAACAATAACTTTCGGCTCGCACCTGGTAGCCTTCATTTTCAGAGGATGCATTGATAATAGATGTAGTTATTTAGGTGTTATTGTGGCTTTAAAAGGATAAAGAATAACATGCCTAACTTATGTAAAGACAAAGGGAGAGGACTCCAGGGGAGGGGGAATCATCTGTGGGGGAGGAGATTCAAGCGTACGTTTATTGTTATCCAGCCTCCATCCACTGCTCGCTGCTCACCTCCGAGGAAGTGTCCGATCCCCTCGAGGGGTTTGTACCAGCCTGACACACCCCCAGGATACATTTTTTCAGCAAAAATATGAGGTAGGGATCATATTACACACAAAAAAGAACCATCTATTTTAGAAAAACGAGACTTCTAGCCTGAAACCCAGGAGGATGAGAAGGAGGGGAGTGATATCAGATGTGAATTTAAGACATATTAAGAGCTTTAAGGAAATACCAATTTTTCATTAAGATAAATTCATGGATATTTCCCAATATCCTAGCAATATTTTTTAGCTCCCACCTAGTAACATTCATTTTCAGAGGATGCATTGATAATAGATGTAGGTTTTTAGATGTTATTGCTTCTTTAAAAAGATAAAGAATTAAATGCCTAATTTAAGGAAAGACAAAGGGTTAGGACTCTAGGGGAGGGGGAACCATCTGTGGGGGAGGAAATTCAGCCGTACATTTATTGTTATTCAGCCTCCATCCACTAATATTCTGACCTGCTCGTTGCTCACCTCCGAGGAAGTGTCCAGTCCCCCTGAACGGTTTCTCATAGCCCAGGATACATTTTTCACTAAAATATCAAAACACGGAAAGGAGGGGAAATTCTATTTCGAGAAATTCTTGTTACCATCCACCCCGTGCGCTGTGGGCAAGTTTGGTCAGTTTTGTCTCATTCCAGGGACGGAATCCAGCCATCCTACGTGCAGTAGGGGAGTTTGATCTAGGTCTACTCATTCCTAGGACGCAATCCGGGCATCGATTAGGTGATAAAAGAGGCTAAAAACGGTCTCGCTTGAAATAGTTTTCAGACATTTCTCGTCAAAATTTTTATTTCAAGTCATTCATTCTGGTTTTTGCGAGCAATTCGACCCACAGTATCACAATATAACAACTCTAAGACACCCTTCTATTACCGTTCCTTCTCCCCAAAAACACTTTTCAGACATTTCTCGTTAAGAATTTTATTTTCAACACATTCATTCGGGTTTTCGCAAGCAATTCAGCCCAAAGTACCACACTATAAGTAATCTTTAGAATCCCTACAACACCTTCCATCGTCATCGTAGGCACCTTCTAACATTTGAAACATACATACGCACACAGAAAAACACACAGACACACACAAACATACATACACACACACACACACGCACATACAAAAAATAAAATAAAAAAAACACACACAAACAAACACACACACAGACATATACACACACACACA
>JAQQPU010007783.1:0-37738 GCA_029168905.1 Artemia sp. Kazakhstan ARC1039
TCTCTGATTGGTCTAATAAAATGGGTTTTGACACAGAAACCCGTTTGGTCGCTTTATACGATCTCGTCCTGAATATCCAGTCCCAAAATATAACGTGTTTGGTCGTTTTATAGGTCCATAATATAGAGCGTATGGTCGTATTATACAACCTGTCGTCAAATCTTATACATGCACACTGTCAAACCCCTACAACTATGTCATTGGTCCATTATGCTATATAACTAAATGCTACTTTAAAACTAAATCAAAAGGCATTGAGTTTGCGATTGCCAATAAGACACTTCAGCAATATATCGAGAACGACTGGGGGTATTAAGTTGAAGCTTTTGGGGCGACTACTATTACTACTTCTGCTATTACATTTTAAATAAGTACATAGATTGTAAGTTTATCTAGGTTGTCAAAGAGCATAGATAGAATCTTTTGGGAATGATATTATGATTTAGTTTTTCAGGTCAACTCCAGGAGGTATAAAATAAAATTTAAAAAATGCTATTCGTGTCAGGATTAAAAATTGTTGAAAAAGTTTCTTTCAACATACAAATAGCAAGCCGAACTATGGATTCTTATAGAAAAAAAAACTTGAAGATGTAAAATATTATTTTTTTCATGAAATTACTTTGTCAATAAAAAACGAACAGAAATTAATCTAAAAAAACTTTCAACAAAACAAGTTTTTCAAAGAAAAGTAAAGAGCTCCATTAAGCCAAAAATGGGCAGAAATGAAGTCAAGTAATCACCCAAGCGTAAAACTACCACAAATTGCTATCAATACAATAAATGAAACTCAAAATGAACAGAAATTAGAAAATAGCCAAGTCAAACTCAAAATGAGCAAAATGTCTTCTCAAGAACATAATTTGCGCTTTATTGAATACAAAATATGTTTAAATGTTTTCAATTTTTTTACTTAAATAAGTTAAAAACTTTTTTACTTACTTGTTTTACCCTTTTTTATTTTAAGGAATAAATATCAGTATATGTATATTAAACTGACAATCCACGGTCATTTTTTTCGGTAGAGCCTAAGTTATATTCTCGTCTTAAGAAGGTATTAGGGCTATCAGCCCTTGTAATGTTAATTCTTGCTCGTTTTTAGCTCTAATCAGCTATTTATTATAATTTCTGTTTGTTTTGAGTTTCATTTAATTGTTGATAGTGATTTGTGGTTGTTTTACGCTTGGAAGATTATTTGACTTTATTTCTGCCCATTCTTGGCTTAATAGAGCTCTTTACTTTTCTTTGAAAACGTATTCTGTGGAAAAAGTTTTTAATTTAATACAAATATATGACACCGTCACTCAGCCAGGGAGGGCTTGTGCCCCCTTTGCCCTCCCCTTATGGGCGCCCATGTTCTCAAGGGTTTGCCCCAGGGAGCAGCTAGGGCCTAATATTATTGTTTCTTCCTATCAATGATTTACCCTTTTCTATTCGGCAGTTTACTATTTAGATGTTTGTAAATAACTTGAACATGTATACCAGACACCGAGCGTATGTGTTAGACATCTGCGACATAATGATTCGATTTCCTCCCTCGATAGTACAGTCTAGAGCCCCAATTCTTCCAAGATCGTTGTTTTTCATTACGGTCGGAGTTTTGTGTCTGATTATTCCTTCTTTATATTCAATCTAGTGTTTCCACGGAGTGAAAGTGTGTAACCTTGATTTTTATTTTGGTGTTCGTTTGCAATTAGAATTTTGTTTGCCCTCTTTTGGAGTATCGCACATCGGTATAGCTTCCAACTAATATGGTTAACGAAGTTAGAATTGAAATAATTCAGTGAAGGGTTACAAAGATGATTCCGTATCCTGAAGCCCTTTTGTACTCTCAAAGAATTACCAGGCTTCAAGCACCTTTCCTTGAATTCCGTAGACGATGCACTAAAATAATTAATTTATTTCAGATTATTAATTACCTTAATGAGGTTATTTCTAGCTCTATATTTTATATTAGTCATTATCGTTGAACTTGCAGGCTTTGTTTAAACTTTATGCTAAAAAAAATTGCTATGTTGCACCAGAAAAATAAAACCCGAAAATTGCTTGAAATAACGATATAGGCTGTGTGTAGTATTCTGTTCCTGTCTCTTTTTTAAACACATGTAGTTTTATTGTCCTTATTTGTATATTCAAACAAGTCAAACATTTACTACAAATTAAACTTTTAGATGAATTATCATGAGCCGCTACCTGTATTTACTTTCTTTGCTGCCATTGTTGGTATTTTGGTCATAAGTTGGACAGCTGTTTTGTAGCAAGTGTGTGCTTTTTCATGGATAAAAACACAATAATTTTTTTTTAATTTATTAAACTTTTCAAATAATTCATCTCTTGTTCTGATGTTCTTGATATGGGTCGTATTTCGCCAGTTTGGACCCCTTGACCCTGTAATTTTCTTTTTTCTCACGTGTTTAGACGAAATACAGTAACTGTGCATAAACAAGTAAGAGAAATGTTCCCCTTATTTTTTTTTTCTTTTTCCAGGACTTGTTTTCCACGGTCTCAACCGCGTTACAAGGAAACAACTGTGTGCAATTTAAGTGAGGAAGTGACTTTCTACTGTTTTGATATAAGTTTTGATAAATAAATAAATGTATAACCTTAATATTTATGGAGGAAATTCATCGGTGAGTTACATTGTTGATATGTATCTCAAAGCTTTTCAGAAACTGGATCTCGGCCATATAAGATAAGGTCCCCTTTACCCCGGATCAAAGGTACCCTAATGCATATAACATTAAAGACTTGACCAACGAATCATTTTCACTCGAAAGTGGGACCGAACGGTCAGGGTTCAATGCCACTAGCCTTGGAGGGTATGGATCGAAGCCCAAATATTATGTGTGTTAATTTCTGTTGTTTTCGAGTTTTACCTGATAATTCATTTCAATTTATGCTCTTCTATGTAGTATTTATTCTTTCATAGTAATTTATGTTTGATTTAAGTTTTATGTATCATATTACTTCCATCCATATTCTCCCAAACCCAATATACCAGCATTTAGCAAATCCAAACACAATTGGTCACTGTTTTGGGAGAGATTAAAGCAAGTAGATTTTTACTTCATCTCAACTAATTCTGATATTAATGTCATTGAGACCAACCTGAAAACTGTTACAGGCAACTAATTCCACCATACCCATGACTAAGTTGAATTTATACAAAGGTTCAAAGAGACCCAAGATTTGGTGGAATGAGGAGTATAGGGCTGAAGTTCTGGCAAATAGGAAGGCTCGTAAAGTGTTTCAGAAAACCCCATCCCCATCTACAGCAATCTGTTATAAACAGACATGTGCCAAAGTAAAACTGTTATATAAGAAAGCTAAATGGTTCTCATGGTCCAATATCAGGTCAAGTATTATTTTTAGAGCCCTAATTTCAAAGATTCGCTGGTTTATCAGTCAACTCAAGTCTGTGTAACCTTATTTGGACAAGCTTAAAGTTTCCAAATGCTTGGAAGATTGCCCGTGTAAATCCAGTTTTAAAACCTCTAACCCATCTAGTAACCCGAAGTCTAATAGACATTTCTTTGTTCTACTTGCCTTCAGCAAAGTCCTTAAAAGGCTGATTCTATAAAGAATTAAATGGTTTTCTGAAATTAATAATCTCTTTCCAAATGAACAAACAGGTTTCATAAAAAGACATAACTCTGTAGACAACATTATCAGGATTGAAATTGAAATGTGTAACTCTCTTAAAAGCAGACATTTCACTGTGGCTGTCCTTTTTAATTGGTCAGATGCCTATGGCAATATAATTCGCGATAAACGGCTGGAAATTTTAATTAACCTTGACTTTCCTTACTCTTTCATCAGTTTTATGAAGTTCTTTTTAACTGATAGAAGTTTTTATATTCAAGTAAATGAGACAGAAGTAGAGACTAATCCCTTTACCAGAGCTCTTTCTCAAGGAGTAATCTTAAGTCTTTTTCTGTTCAACTTGTATGTTTCGGAACTTTAAGTATCTCATACAATTTTTGGCCTTTATGCAGATGATTTGATTATTTGGAAGTCTAGAAAAGATATTGTTTTTCTTCAAAGCCTTATCCAACAGGATATAAGATTACTTCAGAGACTCTCCTCAGTTTTTGGCTTTCCAATTTCAATATATAAAACCGAAGCCATCATATTTACTAATCCCAGTCCACTTAAAATTCTCTTTAGTGGGATCCCATATTGCAATTCAGTGAAGCTACTTGGCCTAAGGATAGATTCTAAAATAATATGGTATGAATATATTAATTCTTTGAAATTTTGATCATTCAGAAACTTATCGTTTTAAAGAGACTTTCTGGAAGGAGATTATCACACTAAACTTATCTGGGATTTCTACAAATTATGTAACCTTCCTAATCTAGAATACTGGATCCAATTTTTTCCAATGGTCGCCCATCCACGTTTAAGACCTTTGAATCTTCATAAAATTCAGCTACTTTAATAGCCTTGGGACTGCACCAGCACACTCCGCTGCCTAAATTAAAACTGTTGTCTGGATTGGTGTCCTCAAGTGAAAAAACATCCTGTCAAAGGAATAAATATTTCCCGAGGATTCAGGCATATGGTAACAAGCACGTTGTATATAAACATTCTTTTGCTCTGAAGTCTTTTGGCCCCAATACCCATTCATCTTGCAATCAGTTTCAACAGGAGGTTCTAAATTGGAATCAATATTCCTGTTATGCAAATCTCTTTACTGAAACCTCGTCTTGGGAAATGAGCCCACCAATTTGTCAAGCAGAACTTATTCAGATAAATAAAAACCTGATTCCCAATTATGAAGTCCAGACTGTTTTTGCTGAAAAGATTACAAAACTGTACCCTAATCATAGAAAATTTAATCAGATGCATATGAACGGGATTTGAGAGCTGTAGCAGGAGCATGTATTCCATTCCTGGACCTTAACCTTTATTCTCCCCTTTCATTGGGATCCTCCATTTTATCTGCCGAATCATGTACTTCACCTGGCCCTAGATGTCTTTATAAATTATTGCGTAGAAGCTGAAAATATCCTTTGCCTTTCTGAATTCAAATTGGCAATACGTTTGCTCATAAATATTAATATAATTGCCGATGTTAAGACTAATATAATATCAGAAGACAGATTCTGAACCTTCAGGCCAAAGGCAGCCAAATATATTTTAAACGCGTTCCGAGTTATAAGGATATCAAATATAATGATACTGCGTACTTTTACTAGCAACCAAGGCCTTTAACCCAAGCCCTTCCTCTGACCTTAGTACAAGAGACACTATTAAGCATAGATCTTAAGTTAGTAACAGTAAATTGATTTCAGCACCCTTCCATACTAGACTGCATACTGTGCTATATTACTGACTGAAATCAGGTGCCCTTCATCTCAACAGTTTGTTATTCAATTGGAAGTTACATCATTCCTGTTTAGGCCTTGTCTGCTTCTCAACAGGCAAAATAATCCAGCATGTCTTATTTGATTGCCAGCCACAGTTTGAGGAGACTATTACTCTCAAGCGTCTCTGGTCGATGGCTAAAACACCTGCAACTTACATTACAATCCTGCATTCTACCTGGCTCCGCATGATGATAGAAAGATATTTAAGGTGCCCATTGATATCCTAAAGAAGAGATGAATCGATTAGTTATTACTAAGTTATGAAGAAGACAAGAGAAAATATTTTGGTTTATTAGTAGAGTTCCATAGTGCCAAAAAAAGCGAGAGTAAGTAGGGAGAGCTGTATTGCTATATGCCGGCCTATAGGCCTTAAACTGCCGAGGACAAGTAGCTCAAATACTCACACGTCCCATAATCCATCATCAGAAATAATGGATTTCATACTGTGACCCTGTTATATGCTTGAAAGGAGTTTATTTTTATTTCCAGGTGCTGTTTTTCAGAAGACGAAGAAGGACGGCTGACCATTTGAAGATAATATTTTGAGAGGAGTGTATGGTAGTCTGTAGGCTATACTCTTATACAAATTCTGGAATTGGAACAGGGGTGGAATGACCGAGGGAATGACAAATTATGACTTGTGAAGTTAAATAGATATTAAAAGTGAATAATCTTGATAGATGTATAAAAGCATATAAGATCTATAAATGGGAAGTTTGGTTTGCTGTGGGGTTCTTCAAATAAATTATCTAATTATGTTTCAAGGATTAATGAGAACTACTGCAAGTGAGAGAATAAGCTCCTTAATAAAATCTTTTGAAATTTTTGAGGGACCCAAACCTCCATCTCCTTTATATACGCCACTACCTATTCTATCTGAAAGCTATTATTCCCTTTTTCTGGTCAGAATTGAATATTAATAGACTTCTACAAAGTTACTTAGCACACTAGCTGACTTAGCACACCGAAATAAACAAATCACTGCAAAAATAAGACTAAATACAGACGGATCGGTGGCGCCGATGTTCTGGCGGCAAACCGCTGCGCTGCAAAATTTTCTCCATGCTTGCGTGGGTTTCATAGGGAACGTGCCGCTTATAAATCGGCAGAGCGACGGAGTCTACATTTAGTAACGTGAATTAACAAGAAATTTTAAAAAAAAACATATTGAAGCATTCTCACTTAGTAGCTGGTATGTTAAGATGACTTATGTGATTCTGGACTCTTTTGAATGTCAGCAGCTGCATGGCAACAGGCAAAGTCAATATTTATCAAATGATTTGTTTTCAAGTGAAAATGTGCATTCCTTTCCACTAAACTTTACTTCATAAAACCCGTATTAACTGAATTTTTTACTAATTTAAATGCAACTATTGTAATTGCTTTGCTTAATAGATATTGGTGTATCTGGTATACTAAATTTTTTTGCCGTCAAAATGTTTTTTGACGATTGGTCAAAACCAAAAGGCAATTTATTCTCGCCTTTATTCACAATATTTGCCTGTATGGGCGCCAAGGCCGCCAATGAAGAAGAATAAAATAGAGCATTTTAGAATTTTAAGTAAGCTTCAATAAATTGATTGTAAGTAAGCTCAGTCAATTGATTGATTGTAAGTAAACTTATTAATGCGTGAGTTTATTTTTTTTTACCTTCGGAATAAAAGAAATTGTGGATAAGTAAGCTTAGTCAACAATAGATATTCTTAGCATAGGCTCTAGGCATATCTGCCAAACCCAAAAAACTTGCAAATTTTTGCATTGAAAAGTATGAATGTTGATTAATAGGATAGTGATTTTAGTATGTCTTCATTTTATTTATCATTTTTTTTCTTTTTTGTTTTGTATATGGCTGTAAAAAAGCTTTAATAATACATTATTATATTATTATTATAGTCTATGGGGTTCATCAATTATTAACACCTAAATAGGTGTTTTGACTTTTAATAAATATAGACCTCTGGCTGTCCAGTTTTATTTTAGTGGCCACTATCCATTTCAAAGTGTCTAAAGACCTTGACAATAGGCTATCAATATGGGTATAAATAACTAGGATATTCAAACATCAGAATTTGTAGGCTACTCCTGTCTTGCCAGCCTAGCTTCATTAAGGCACTACCCCAAAAACTTGGACATTTCACAACTTGGACAATTTTTGGTAAAGTTCTATGAAATCATATTATTGAGTTAGGAATAAAGTGAATGCACCATTCAATGCCTTTTTTTATGCTAATTACGGTAAAATTCTACTTTAGCTACTTTTGGCCATCTTGGAATGGGTTTAGGTTAGGAAAATGAAACTTTCAGGTATGGGTCTACAGGCCAAAGAATGTCCTGGGAAGGTATTTTGAAGTACCTACCTCCACTCCTTCTCCCCCTAGAGGGTCCTGAAATTTGCCTACATGATATGTCTATACCCATTGAAATTTTGACAAAACAACATTTTACCTTAATTTTCAGTTATCAGTGTCTTTCTCTCTGGCTTTAGCTCTGAAAATGCAATTTTAGTTATTTAAGCAGCATTTTAAGCCATATCAATGTTTTAATTCCAAAATTTAGGAAAAGTATTTGCATATCTTTAAAACCTTATAAATTGGGATTGAGCAAAGTTGTGAAGCTGAAAACAATTTTGTTATGCTTCATTTAAACAGAAGATCTATTTTGCAAGGTTTCACTTCTATAACTCACAGATTTTTAAAGGTCATCAAAGGTCAAGACCCTCTAGAGGGAGAAGGAGTGGAGGTAGGTACTTAAAAATACCTTCCCGGGACATACTTTAGCCTGTAGACTCATCCCTGAAAGTTTCATTTTCTTAACATAACCCCTTTCTAAGATAGTCAAAAGTAGCTAAAGTAGAATTTTACCCTAATTACAAATATAATAATCATTTCTATTGGAAATGAATTTCAGCCCCCCCCCCTCTATATGTACCTAACCTAACCCAACCTTGGCATATATAGGGGGGGGGGGGCTG
The DNA here is from genome assembly GCA_029168905.1 of Artemia sp. Kazakhstan ARC1039. Taxonomy (NCBI): domain Eukaryota; kingdom Metazoa; phylum Arthropoda; class Branchiopoda; order Anostraca; family Artemiidae; genus Artemia; species Artemia sp. Kazakhstan ARC1039. Next base: position 8,341 of record JAQQPU010007783.1, read on the forward strand.
AAATTCATTTCCAATAGAAATGATTATTATATTCATAATCAGCATAAAAAAGGCACTGAATGGTGTATTCACTTTATTCCTAACTCAATAATATGATTTTGTAGAACTTTACCCAATTATTTAGGTTAAGATGTAGCAGTAGCCCCAGACCTCAGGTATGTTTGACAAAGATGACATTCCTCTTGCAAGGTGAAAGAAGAAGCTCATAGGTATGTTTATTGGTAAATACCGCAGGACAGTCTGAGCAGCCACCACCAATTTCAAATACTCACTCTTTCAATGTAATATCACAATTACATGGTGTAAAACTCTCAGAAAGAACATGCATGAGCTCCCAGTACCATATCTAACACACAGGGATTGTGAGCCTGATTCCTCAATCTTTGGTTTTGCTAAGAAGAATGTTATTGTACTGTGTGTGCATAAGAAGAACAGGACAGTAACTTTGATCTCTTCAATGCACAAGACAAACATGATGGATGCAATTTCAGGCAAGCCAGAGATAGTCAAATTTACAGTGTGAACAAACCTGGCACAGACCATTTAGATCAGATATATGGTGACTAAACTATAAGGTGTTGATATCAACACTGGCCACTTGCAATGCTATATATTGCAGCCATAAATACAGGAGTACTTGTCAACACAACAAGAAGTCAAGAAAACATTACAATGCCAACACTTCCTCACACAGTTGGGACTATCTCTTAGGAAGCCATATTTGATGGTTAGTGTGTCCATTAACTCCCTTCCTCAAGAACTTCAAAAGTTACTGTCCAATATTGCCAGAATTGGATTTACAAGTATTTCAGACACTGAAGTTTTATGTTCTTTCCACAAAAATCAGCACTGCATTCTCTGTCCTTGTTCACCTGACCATAAGACTACCAGGGTCTGCACATCTGTGCAAAGGGGTTCTGGAAGGACCATCTTAGCAAATTGTTCCCAGAATGTGTTTAGAGGGTTCATTTTTATGTTAAACATATTCTATTTGCTTGAAGTTAAATTGCAAGTTCCTATGTGAAATATATAGATATATTTTTGTTTTTATACAAGCATTTTAGTTATAGGGTAAATACTTACCTTAAGTGGCATTCACAAGCATGTCTAGCTAGAATCCCATGTCTAGCCAGAATTCAATGTCTTGGCAATGACCATTCACAAGTAAAATTCAGTGCTTAGCTAGACATGCTAGACAAGGTGCTTGGCTAGACATTGAGTTCTAGCCTCTAGAACTTAATGTCTAGGATTTTTGATTGCAGCAAATCAGAATGTGTCAAGATCCACTATTTTTTATCATTTGTGTTTACATTTGTAAACTGAAATTTAATTTTTGTTTTCTCATTAATTGTTTTTTTTCATTTTAGGCAAATATACAACACCAGACATAATAATGAAGCACACTAAGGCAATTGTTTTGCTTATCTCATCCATTAGCTTGTGACAGTAAAAATAGGGATTACAATATTTGAAAGTTTTGCCCACATAAGCTCTGTAGATTGGCTGGAAATTACAATTTGAAACTAAATTTGTAGTTTTAGCTAAGCACCAAATTTTACATGTGAATAGTTGTTGCCTAGACATTGGATTCTGGCTAGACACGTGTCTAGACATGGGATTCTAGCTTGACATGCTTGTGAACGCTGCTTTACTCATTCAGTTTTGTAACAAAAAACACCCAACCAGTTCAGGGCTAAGTTCTATAGACCTCACAGGATCTAAATCAATAGCATCTGAACTTGGAAAATTTTTAGAAACAGCAAACATTTTTCCTACAAAAATTTTGTAGGATACTAGTTGATAAGTTTTAGGTATTTCAGTAAGTAAATTATTAGAAGGATCCAGGTGTAATATAGCACTTGCTATGAAGTAAAAGCATTTTCCATGAAAAACATAGCTTTTTCTTTGTCATTGCTAGGGATTGATAAGTAAACTATGTGACAGCTCAAATTTAGATAACTCCCAACAAATTTAGATATATTGTCATGCACCAGCAACATTTATTGCAGAGAAAACTCACCCTTAAGTGCATATGCTGTAAAAATGCTTTTGGATTAGAATTGCTTATTGAATGTGGAATTGTTTTGTTGTAAATAGGTGCCTTTGGAGTATTTTACTTTTGAATAGTTTGTTTAGTTTACTAATGGTGTGTTGTTTAACTACTTTTCAAATTCTTTGCTAGTGTTGATAACTTTTTTGTGTGGTTACAAAAATAAGATATACCTTTGGGGTCCCTTTAAGGGTTTAAGATATAATTTGCCCCTGAAGCAATTATTGGATTGTGAAAGAAAATGAAAAAGGCATCAAGTGATATATTCACTTTCATCCCTGCTAAATTATATTGTAAATTTCAACTTTACCAATAGGCCTAGGCATTAATGCTTCTGCTACTGGTATTAGGCTACTAACAAATCAATGAAGCACTGAGCTGCCTGAGGCCAACATTATCAAGCATATTCTTCCATCCCAACCTATTCAGAGCTCTTTACACCCTCCCAAGAAGTTCAAGATTCATCCAAATCTTTTCTTACATACCATTTGATTCTTTGGTAAAATTACATTGTAAGACAGCAAAAGGATAGGATGAAGATCCACCAGTCATTGACAACACATAGTGTGTTAAATTGATGTTCTAGTTGCTGAGTCTTTTTCACTTGAATAGGTAGCAAGCCTGTTGCCCAACCTTGTGGCAGCAGAAATTGAACCTTAAGCCCTGTGCTGATGGTTCATAGAGGATTAAAGCAATGTTTTAGTTGCTAGGTCTTTTTAGAGGGACAAGTAGCAAGCTTGTCACCCTACCTTATGTCAAGGGGATTGATCCCTAGGCCTGTTATTGGCAAGCAGAACATCAATCCACTGTACTACCACATGGACTGTAAGACAGAAGTCAGATAAAAAAAAAAATATATAGATTTTGATGCTCTTTCTAGACAGGATAATTGTTGCCTTTGGAATTTTATCCCAGCCCTCTCCCCCTCTGATCAGGACTGATACAGCCAAACGGCCAAAATTTTTGACTAAAAAAAAATCAATCCTAAAAAAAAATGTGAAACCACTTTAAAACAATCACAAATATTTATCTCATTCCTAAAGGCATGTTGCTTTGCTTATCCCCCTCCCCCTGATAGGTAAATGTGTAATTCACTGCACATATTGTCATTATATTTTCAATATCACTACTCATTCCTTTGCTACTTGATAAGTATTTACTATTGTAAAATGGTAGTGTTGGCTAGATGGCAGTACATAATCTTTGCTATATGTCTATTCATCAGGGGTGGGGGTTAGTGAAGCAATATGCCCCTAATCAGGGCTTTTTTCCCTGAGGTACCAGTGAGTATTTTACCCTTTCTCTGCTTCCTGGAAGTTCCTTGCTGTTTTGTGAAATCTACCTTGTGTATCCTTACTGCCTCAGGAATTTAGTTAATCTTCTCTGTTTTTCTTGTAGGGGAGGTTGGAGTTGAACTGGACAAAATTGGGCAATTGCAAACATCATATTTGTTATAAGTCAAAAACAGAAAATTAATGTTTGGCAGATGCTTCTCAGAATAAGAATTGTTTGAGTTTTTTTTTCTTCCAATTTCCTCAAAATCTGCATTCACACTCTTTGTCAAAGTGTCTGAACCAACCCCAACCATGGGGATTGTTTAGCTTCACTGATCATGAAGCTTGAGATTAACTATGGGTGTTTCCTTAGGTTGTGTTTTTTTCTCATTTTCTATGCTTTTTTGCCTCAATTTCACCCTTTTCTGGGGTGTTAGTGAGTATCCTGGTTCTTCCAGTTCTGCAATGCTTATAAGAGCTTGCATGAACATGTCCTCTATGAGGGATAGTTCCAATTATTTGTGGGGGTTTTCTGGTAAACTTACAATGGGGATTATGGTTGATGGCCTGGGAGGTGGACTAGAATCAGTTGATCACCCCAGGAGTAGATATATTAGCATTGACCCCAAAATTATGTATTTTATCATGTTCCAAGGCTTTTGAATTTGCCTGATTTTGAATAAAGTGTTCTGTCACTTTCAATAAGAGGAAATTCATCTCACCTAACACATTTTTGTCATATTTCAGCCTTTTTGAAAGAAGAAGCAAGTTAGCTAGGGCATAAGACAAAGCTCAGCTAACTGGAGAATAGACACCCTTTTTTGAGAATTTAATCAGAGCTATTCATTAGACTTTGCCTTCAGACTACTCTTGAAAAGACCAAGAACACCAATATCTAAGGGTTGAAGTCAGTGAGAACAGTGTGGTGGAAAAGTTAGAAGAGCAATACTGTTTTCCTTACAGAGAGAAATACATCTTGGGGAAAGGTTACTATCATGATTATCAAGCAAAAGGAGGTGAGGATTGTCCTTAGAAGACTGATAATGCTTCCATAGGTGTTCTAAAGCCAACAAAAGGTCTTTCCAATCACCCAGCCCAATGGTTGCCCATGGGAGCTGGAAGAACTTCTTTGTACCATCTCAGGCTTGAAACTTTTTTTGCAGGAAAATCTTACTGGTGGGATATGTCTGCAAATTGCATTGATGAAGCCAACCAGAGTCATATTTTCTCCATGCTCAGCAGAAACATTTTGTTGCATCTGTTTAACTCCTGTTGCTGTCACAGTTTTTTGCAATTTTAAAACCATAGGGATGCCAGTCTTATCAATATTTCATATCCACTTGGAATTTATGCCTATTTTAGATATCAAGCAGATTATCAAAAACTTTGAAAGAACTACTTTGTTTAAGCCACCTGCTGTGGCTTGGCTAGTGGGTTCAGGTGGAGGAAGCAAGATATTGGGGTGTCTTCGAAAAAACAGTAAGCCAGTCTTGAAAATAATTGTTTTGTTATATCCAAGATGGCAGGGTTTCAATTTCATTTGCTACAGCATATTCCAAGGCTGGCTTTTTGACATCATTTGAGGCAAGACTCTATTTCAACCTTGTTGCAGTGACAAGATAGCACATGTCTTTTGAAAAGTTTGAAGTGGCCTGGTGTGGGGTTTTTACAATCAGTCTTTTTACTTACTAAATATAGAAACTAATTTGTGAAACATCTAAGTCCTGAAGATGTTTATGTTCTACTTTTAAGATTCATGGCTGTAAGCAAAGAAATTTAACAATCATCAACTCTTACCCATGTAGGGTAGAGCCAGGGTGGGTACTGGGCTTGACCCCTTCCCCTTCTAAATGTTTGTCCTAAAACTTAAAAACATAACAAAAATGCCTAAAAACAAATTTTTGATGTGCTTTGTTTAAAGATTTTTGTAAAAGCCCCCTGAAAAAATACCCCCCCACAAAAATCCACAATACACTTGGCCAGAGTGGTATATGTACCTGTATAACTGATGGAGGTGAATTAGTTGTGACTCGGATGAATTTTATGCACAGTTGTAGGGAAAATGGAGAATATGCCTGGTGGAAATACTGTATTTTCACTTAATGCCCAGCAAATAGGGATATATGGTATCCTACCATTGTTATGTCTAGAGGGTCTGGAGTTGGGAAGTAAAACACTCATGGTAATAGATTGCTACAATTTTGTAGGTATAATAATCTAATTATAACCGTTACAGTATTTGGTCATAAAATGACCCATAAGTTATTCATATGATGGTAAGGTGTTCAACTTGATGGATTGTGTTGTTGTTACCAAAGATTTTTAGGATTTCTTCAGACACTAGGGTCAGTTGAAGTGCAGTATTGGTTTTAAAGGTAAAGATAACCATTTGTTAGTCTTTTTAAAGTTAAATTTAGAAAGGATTACTATCTTGTGCATAGTTCTGAGGTTTATATACTCCAGGATGAGAATTTGAGAGGAACTTTTCAGTAACAGTTGAATACAAAACTAAATATTTTAGATTTTGTACTGCAGGACATTGATGAACTAGTTTAGGAAAATAGTTCATGAAGTAGCAGAATTTGTCTTAGTGAGGTTGAGAAATGAGAGAAATTAGTCAGTCTAAACTTCTCCCAGTTAAAGAGAGATGGAGAGAACATTCTGAAAATGTTTCAAACCATGATAAACTCTTCAGAAATGATATAGAAAAGATTTTTTAATTTTTTGACTATTTGGGTGTGAAAGAAGATTTGTTGGGTGAGTAGGAATTACAGACAGTATGAATAGCATTTGAAAACAACAAGGCTATGATAGTAGAGTAAGTGTTTTTGAAGTATGGTGGTTGACAAGTAGGTAATTCGTTTTTTTTTCTCCCTGTGAAAATGCCAGAAAAGTATCTTTTGATGGAAACACAAAAAAAGCTTTTTTATTTATCTAATCTAGGAGGGGAGGGTGATTCCCCAGCCACCTTGGCTCTCTGATAGCTGATGTAAAGATTTAATGAAAGTGACATCCTTGTTTGATATACCAGGCACAGTACAGTAAAGTGGTTAGTGCTATGTACAGAAATAATATTGGTATATTTAAGTTACAAAGTGAGGTTAGATGTTGCTTTGGCATGGATTCATCAGCTAAGCAAAGTTATGTCCTATCCCTGATTTTATGGTCTATTTTGATTGACTTGCAAGAACATTATATGAAATGAAGAACCAAAACTCTCCTAGATTAAGAATATGCAGAAGATTTGAGTGAATTGGACATGGCCATTTTAACACTTGAGGGTAGAAATTAAAATATGTAAAGACTGTATATGTTTTGGTTGCATTATATATTTCTATATTTTGATGCTAAAGTTTTGTATTATTTTCCCCAAAAACCCCTAAATTTTAGAAAATTACTACTAAATTTCAAAGTTCTAGTTTAGAAGAACTTTAAAACTCAGCAGGTTTTAGAACCTTTCCGTAGAGGTCTGAAGCTCACTATCTGCAAAATATGGCATATTTTTACCTAGGAATGATGGTCATGAATGTTATGCATATATTTTTATTTTCAGGATTGATTGTATCAATTTGGTAGTTGTGGAATGTTAGAAAATGGTTTATTTGAATCTAACTTTGAAAATTATAGAACTACTACTACTAACAACTCATTGCAGCACCAAGCTGCCTGAGGCCAACACCGCTAGACATGCTCCTCCCCAATTCGAATCTATTTAAAGCCACCCTCTTACGACCTCCCAAGTACTTGTTGTTTCACTTAAATCTTTCATCACAACATCCTCCCACCCCATTTGGGGATGACCTGCTTATCATTTTACCCTAGACGGTTGACCAACAAGGAGTGTCTTTGGCAATCTGTCATCACATCTTTTTTTCCAGCTTATTCTTTGAAATATGGTCAGTCAGTTGGGTACCCAAAACAAGCCGTAGGCAATTTCTCTGGATCACATATAGTACATGCTCCTCCATCTTTTGGAGCGCCCACGCTTCAGAACAATCCTTTTCACTTTCATCACTGTAGCTTCCAATTTTTAATCTTAGATAATTTCTTAAACCACATTGGCCTGACATCACATAAAGAAAGAAAAACGAGCAAAAATGGGGTTGAACAATTAGCTACCGATCCCACAGAAAAATTTGTACAGGAAGTCCATAAAGAGCTTTCTTATCTAAAAGGAAAAGGCGAAATTACAGATCAGTTGTACAAAAGGTTTTACCCACGCGGTTGTACGTCCCCTCGCTTTTATGGTCTTCCTAAAGTTCATAAGCCCGGTAATCCACTTCGACCCATTGTTTCTTCTTTTAATTCTCCTACAGCAAAAATAGGAAAATTCTTATCAGTGATATTTCGCCCACTAATTCAGGCTCAAAAATCCTATATTAAAAATTCCGCTGATTTTGTTTCCAAGGTAAAGCAAGTTTCGGTTAAACCAAATACAAGAATTGGCAGTTTTGATGCAGATTCAATGTATACCAATTGTGATCCTCAAAAGGCCGAACTGTTTTTGGAGCAAAAACTTAATTCTAACCCATCTATATCAGAAAATTCTGCTCTTTCGAATCAGACACTTCTTTCGCTTACAGCCCTTTGTAATAGAACTTCTTTTTACTTTCATTATAGAGGCATTTTTTATAGACAGAAATATGGGCTCTCCATGGGTGCCCCCCTTTCTCCAATACAGGCTGATATTTTCATGGAAGACCTTGAAGAAAGGGCTATTTTGCAAGGTTCTTGTAAGCCTGAGTTTTGGGTTCGTTTTAAAGATGACATTTTTTATTTATGGGAGCATGGTGACGAGTCTCTGGGTTCTTTTCTTCACTTGCTCAACTCCTTGGATCCAAAACTGAAATTTACTCAGGAATCAGAGATAGAGAGGCGTCTTCCTTTCTTAGATGTTTTGGTGCACCGAAATGATTCATGTTTCGAGTTTAGTGTATATAGAAAACCCACACATAATGACCGTTACTTAAGTTATTCCTCCAATCATTCTCCTGCTGTGAAAAGAGGAGTTGTCACTTCTCTAGTTGATAGAGCATTGAAAGTTTGTTCAACACGTTTCTTGGATTTAGAACTCAACCACCTTAGAGATATTTTATTTGGGAATGGTTATCCAATTAGTTTAATAAATTCTGTAATTGCAAAACGCATTAAAAGATTATCAGATAGTTCCACAGAAAACACAAATCAAAGGGAAAATTCAGTTTATCTTGGTCTCCCATGCATTAAAGGGATTTCAGACCACATTTCAAAAAATCTAAGGAAAAATAACATTTACACTTATTATAGACCCAGAAAAACTATCAGATCCCAAATTTATCAAGGAAAAGACCCTATCCCGATAGGTGAAAACTCCGGTGTCTACAGAATTCCTTGTTCGTGTGGTCTTTGGTATATTGGAAGAACTAATCAGCGACTAACAGATAGATTAACTCAGAATTCTAGCTCAATTAATAATACACTTAAAAAGCGGAAAAAACCGGAAAATTTTGACTCTGTCCTTGTAGAGCACATTTTTGAAAAACCAGACCATACTATTTTGTTTAATCAAGCTAGTCTTATTTCGAATGATAAGGGTATTGTCCAGCACTACAGAGAAGCTGTTGAAATTTATAAATACCAACATTTAGGTCTAGCTTTAAACAGAGATTCCGGTGATTTAAGAATAAATGAGTCATATTTCGGTTTTGTCAAAAGAGAAGCCGATACTTTAGTGATCCCTGAAATAAACCTTGAACCACTTTCTCAGTCATCTAATCAAACACGTGAACAACCCCTTAGGTTACAAAGGGTGTCTGCAAGAAATGCCTTAATTAAAATCCGAAATCAAATGACATAGTTTTCCAACTTATTTAATTGCTGGTTCGTTTTGTTTTTCGAGTGAATGAATTGATTCCTTTCTTTTGTTCAGTTGTTCGCTAGTATCCGTCGATGGCAGATCATATTTTTTGGATTTTGTGCAAATCGCGGATATTGGCGAATAACTCGCTTTTATGGTTGTTAGGTAGTTGGTTTTAATTCTTTTAATTTTTGGCTTTTATTGATACATCGTTTCGTTTCGCGCTGAAGAAGAGAGGCGTTTGTCCTCTCGAAATATTCGCTTCGTTTTTTCAGTATCTTCATTTGGCCTATAAAAACCCCATTTTTGCTCGTTTTTCTTTCTTTATTTTTAATCTTGGCTTACAGACTTATCTTTCTATTCATCTAAACTTTTTTCAACTGTGGAAAAACATCCTGGGCCTTGGCTATTTCTATTTTAACATCTTCACTGCACCTTCGATCAAGAAGGCACTCAGAGAAAGGGTTAGAGGAGCTTCTTTCCACCTGGACAGGGTCAAATGAGAAGCCTTCTCTCCAGTGAAGAATGGGGAAGTTGAAGTCGCCAACTATCAGTAAATTCCCTTTGAAGCTCGCAGTTGAGTTAAAAAACATACTTGTAATTACTCTTTCTGTTTTGAATTGATCTGGGGCAGAGGGGCTCCTATATATGCAGCCTATTCGAGTTACCACTGTGTTGTCGTGATAAGTGAGATCAAACCATATAGCTTCCACATAATCTGAGTCACAGGATATACTAACTAGTTGAGCACTGTAGGATGCTTTGACAAGTGCCAATCTACCACGTCTACGTTTTGGTGACTGTAAATTTGAGATAACAAAATATCCAGGGAACTTAATATGGGATTCAGCCAACTTAATACTACTAGACTTTGGGCAAACTTTAGTCAGAAGAACCAGATCATAATTTTTTAGTAAACAACTGTTTTCAGCTCATTCAGTTTGCTAGTAAGCTGGTCAACATTAGTAATAAGAGCAGAAAAGGTTGGACTTACTCTTTGTTTGTGTTTCTTACTTTGATGGTTGGTCTGGCAGTTGGGCTTATCCATATGGTTGTCAGGTGAGGCAAAGGTTGTTGCTGCCATTGATGAGTTTGCAGTCCGAAAACTTTCAGAGTTGGATAAATCAGCACTAGAAACAGTTGATTGTCTTTCAGTTGATATAACACTGATATTTACACTATGTACACTGTCCGATTTTTGGGGCTCTACATCTGCATCGGCGTTGGCCCGGTTGGTGGACCATTTTTGTCACGATTTCGAAGTCACGTATGCCAAGGTTTTGTTCGCCTGCAGCAGTGCGTTCTTTCACTTTTTCGACGAGCATCTTGTACTTATCACGGTCCTGCTTTGAGCGGTTATGGCGGAACTGGATATCCTCCTTTCTAGTAAATGATATTTTAATAATTCGCTTTTTTATATGGAAGGAGGAAACAATGATCAACAGAGGTGGAGGAGTGTTAGGTGCCATGGTTCTGTCACTCTGACCATTTAAACGTTGAGCATTACTCAAAGGACCACATGCAATTTCATAGTTGCTCAACAGAAAGTTTTGGACAGTACTGGCATCATCTTTTGTGCTGGATATTAGAATTCCATAGGCAACTAACTTGTTCTTACGCATGTCGCGATCTTTTCCGGCACGGATTATTTCACGTACTTATGTCTCAAGGGACTCATGGAGGTTTACAATCAGAGCCTGGACCTTTGCCTGAACGATCTGTTTAGTTTCGGCAGCGCTACACTTGGATGATAAAGCTGCCTCAACGCTGTTCACCTTGTCCTTGATGGCACTAAGTTCTGCTCTAAGTGCGGTCTCAGATTGCACAATCGTGTTTGAAAGACTTGCCTGGAGGCTTGACATAGCTTGTGAGATCACCTGTGTCATGGCTTGGATAGGGGCTACGGAATGCATAGGAGTTGTGACTGCAGGAGCAGCCACCTTGCACTGTAAACATGTCCATTTAAAATCACTCATATCCTCCATTTTATTTAGCAGAGCATACTCATCGTCAGATATGCTTAGGCAAACACAACACATCCATTTGTCACAGTCGTCGCAGTTAAGCGCACTTGAGTTTTTATCAAGGTCAAGGCTACAGAGCAGGCACTTGCCCAAGTTCTTTTTTGGGCTTTCTCTCGGGTGCTTAGCACTGCGTGGTGGCGTCATCTCTGGATAAACTTTATTTTGTGGTTTTTGGCTGGATTTTCAAATTTGTTGACAAAAAAGTACGAGTAAATTGGCAACTGCGCAGCAGCAACAGCGACAAAGAAAATGCAAAATATGGGAACGTTGAAATGTTGGGGGAATTGAAACTTATATTTCACCAGTTAGAAAACACAAACAGAATAAAACACCAAGCTGTAAAACTATAATATAACACTTTTTGGTCTATTAATTAGGAAAATAACACACTAGATTTGGAAAAAATTCTTTGGACACTCAATTTGAGGCCATAATCCACAATTCAAATATCACAATATCACATGGGTTTGTTGATCAACATTGACTGTAGTATCACTGTCCAGCATATTATCAAAATGTTCTGCTCGCATCTATCCTGTTTGGCTCTTTTCTTATCATGAATTGTGGCCTTGTTCATGGGCGCTTATAATGGGGGGGGGGGCAAGGGGGCGACTGCCCCGCTGGCTGAATGACGGTGTCATATATTTGTATTTTTAAAAAGCTTTCCACAGAATAAGTTTTCAAAGAAAACTAAAGAGCTCTTTTAAGGCTGGACGGTATGAAAACCGAAAATTAGCTATGCAGAAGAAATTTACTGTGGAAAAATGGGGCGGTCATCTTTTGATGAATACAAACGAGTTTAGAAGGCGGTCCTTAACTTGACTCTGCAAAATTTGAATAGCAGGGTTTCAAGCTCTCGCCTGATTTGAAAAGACAAAATCGCCAAAAAGGTAAAAAGCGGATAGATATGTAGATTTTTTTTTTCCTCTGAACATCAGCCTTTAGAAATTGAGAAAATAATAGAAATTTAAACAAGAAGAAGGATCAAGTAACAAAAAACATAAGGACGTCTGGTAGAACATTGACAGGAAAGAATACACTTATTTATCAAGGGCACCGGCAGACAATTTTCCAGGGGGGGGGGGACAGACGCCAAAATAGCAGTGGTGGTTGGGGGACAGGAAATATATTTCAGGATATCTATTTTTGTAGGAATAAGTTTATTTTTAAATACTTTTAGTGAAAAATTCTACAAATAAAAAGAGCAATTAAATTGCATGCAAAATGAAACAAAATGCAGTAAATTTTAACCAACAAGGATTCCTGGCAAAAGGATCGCTTAATTTAATCAATAATATATTTAATAATTATGCATTTAATCTTAAAAGACAAACCAAAATTACAGAAAGATTTATTGCTTCCATAGATTATAACAGATGTATACTTGGCTCTATGCAATTTCCTACTCCTTAGAATAGTTTACAGAAAGAGTAGAGATACTCAAAAATCATCCTGCCTGCATATATACCATGTCTTGATTTTATACCGGCCATGTAAAATGTACCTCTTTCATAAAAGGACAATTCTCCACCTCGAACTTAAATCCCTTTTATATTCAGACAGTTAAAAAATGTACAGAACAGCAAAAGAAAGGCTAAATTTAAACTTACTATCCAGCTGTCAAATTGATCCTCTTTCTTTTTATTGGCCTATTCAACTAAATAAAATGAACAGGTTAAGAAAGATTGTCACAAGAGAATCTTATCAAATAGTTTGTGATAAAAAAAAAACGGGAAGTAAAGAGTGACTTGGGCCAATATCCACCAAAACTAAAAATGGAATTCTCTTGATAATTGCTAGACCGACAGTATTGGTTTTTTATGCTGATTCTAAATATAGTTTATTGTTACCCACCCACAACTAAAAGTTTGAGAAAATTTGCCTAGTTTTTGGAAAAAAGGGGAACACCCCTAGAAATGTGAGTGATCTTATTGAAAATCTCTTAATAAAAAAAAATCATATCAGAGAACTCTACTATAGAGGTTTTTAGCCCCAATCTTCAAAATTGGAATGGAGTTTCGCATTTTTTTTTTCAGAAGAAACATCGTCAATGCATTTTTATTTGTTTTGATTTTTCCCAGGGGTGATTGTATCAAAGCGAATGTCCAAGATAATTGGGAGGAAGCTCATTCAATCGTAAATTGAAAGCTCTTTTTTAAATGACCATACACGTTGGGCCAGAGGAAAGTCTAGTTTTCTGGTATTTTATGGCACCAAACTACGACTTTACCCCAAAGAGGACGAATTTGCAATCAATTTAAAATTCTGAGAAGTTAATTGATTTAAAAGTACCAATAACTGTATTTTACACTTCCCAGTCGCAAAAGAAGTAATGCCAAACGGTGGCAGTACTGGATTCAACCAAGTCGATTCACTTTATTTGTAATGAAATTAGGCTTTGGTGATCTGTAATTGCGTATCAGCTACAATGAGGGGGGGGGAGGGAGTCATTCTTTAGGCGGGGATAGGCTAGATTCCTAAAAAAGTACATATTAATGGACACACTGCTTACTCTTCATGAGGCTTCACATAAATGTTAAAAGAGGTAGAAACGAGTCGGAATTAATTAAAATGCTTCTCTATACAGCTAAAATATTAAATTCCCATATCTACCAGCACAGAGGGGAAAAAAACAAGGCAGGCCATCATCAGCCCCGCCAGTAAATTTCTTTGGGGTGGCAAATACTGCTAGGAACTTAGTTTTCAGCAATTTCAAATGGTAATATTTTTCTTTTTCTATTTATGTGAAGTACTTCAATGTATTTAAACTAATGAATGCTATGTATTTATCGATAAGAAAATCTTATTACAGAGCTTGTGATGGCTTCAGTTATGTAAAAGATCAAAAGTCTGTTTCATCCTTAACTCCTTACTCTTTACTGTAAAGTTTGGCTTTTTTCAAATTTTTAAAGAAAATTTGCAATTGGAAAAAAAATCAAAGCACTAAAAAACTGTCGTTTAATGAGCAGGGTGTTGAATAGGGGGCAGTCCCCCTTATATGCAAAGTAATTTCAATTTGTTTTGAGTTTTAAACTTGCTCCTTACTTTAGTTGAAAAATCTTTTCTGTTTGTTTATTTACATTTCATGAGACTGTAAAGAATTATGAAAGCAATACTTTTGGTAACGCAGAAAAAAAAATCAATATTTCAATGATCTCTGTTTGGATTTTGATGTTAATCATACATATCATGATAACTGACGGTAATTAAGGAGAAATTATAACGTACATGAGGGGATTTGCCCCCTCCTCAACTCTTCACTCTTTAAATTTTGTCCCAATTCTGTAAAAACCACTTCTGAAACACAAAGGTCGTTTAGTTAGAGCAATACATAACTTTTTTCAAAGAGCCAAAAAATTTCAGCGTTAAGATCGAGGTGCTGAAGAGAGGACAACCCCAGTCATAAACATAATAATTCCTATTCGTTTTAAGTTTTAATGTTGCTCCTTACTTTAAGTTGAAAAAAAAAATTTCTGGTTTAATGATGCTTAGAGACAAACATTTTTCTAAAGGCAATGGAAAAAGTATATCAATTAAAGTAAAAGTATATATAAATGAAAAAAATAAGTAATCACAAAACAATAGACGAAAAAATAGCCTACTTACAAAAACTAAGATATAAACTCCCAGATGTCTGTTCTGTTGATTAATGTCGAAGCGCTGGATTTGGTCGAAGCGCAGTTTTGAATTTGGTTATTAAACACCAAAATATATGATGCCTTTAGACTACTCAGTGTTCATAAAGAGTAACGCATTATCAAAGTAGTTTGGTTAAATTAAAACTTTAAAACTAAGATTAAGATAATCAAATAAAAATTTTTTATTAAATATTTTCGATTAATTTCGAATACCAAAAACCAATATATTTGACACCTTTATACTTCATAACCGTAGAAAATTAAATATTTTTCAAAATGGCACCGTAGAAAATTAAATCTTTTTCAAAGTGGCAAATAGGTAAATACAATCACTCCTGGAAAAGACAACAAACGTATCTGTTCAGGGGGAAAAATTTCCCAGCATTCCGTTTAGGGGAAACATTTCTGATTATGGTGGCTTCATATATCACCTCATGGGTACTTTTGCGATGTAAGCAAAAGTTGACGGGATATGTTTACCGAAATTACCCCTTATTAAGTTGTTTACTATAATCATACGAACTTTCTTGTGTACTAATAACTGCACTAATTACTAATTAACAAATACATATTCGAGTTTGACGAATACATATTAACGAGAATTAACGAATACATATTTCGAGTTTGACTCAGCTATTTATTCTAATTTCTGTTCATTTTGAGTTTCATTTATTTATTGATAGTCATTTGTGGTAGTTTTATGCTTGGATGATTATTTGAATTCATTTCTGCCCATTTTTGGCTTAATGGAGCTCTTTACTTTTCTTTACAAAGCTTGTTTTTTGGAAAAAGGTTTTTTTAGATGAATTTCTGTCCGTTTTTTATTGAAAAAGTGATTTTCATGAAAAAAAATAATATTTTATATCTTTTCGGTTTTTTTCTATACAAATCCATAGTTTGGCATAATTTTGAGGGTTTACATGCCCAATATTATTAAAGACATAGTTGCTGGACCGTTCTACTATGCTGAACAAAATAGTTGTCTCAAAATTTTTGCTAGATATTTTTGGGAAATAAATCGGCTTAAGAGACGGGCTGATCTCCCTCCAATCTCTTTTTTTACTCTTAGAAATGACCCTAGGACTTTTAATTTTGAATCGAATTAGCTTCTTTAAATGTTTCAATGATATTTCTAGCCATTATAGAGTGGGGCTGCCTTTCCCCCTTAAGCCAAAAATGGGAAGAAATAAAGTCAAATAATCTTCAAAGCGTAAAACTACCGAAAGTAACTATCAACAATTAAATGAAACTCTAAACAAACAGAAATTATTATAAATTGCAGTCAAACTCAAAACGAGCAAAAATTAACATTACTAGGGCTTTCGATCCCTATGCCTTCTCAAAACCAGAACACAACTTAGGTTTTACTGAAAAAAAATGACTGTGGATTGTCAGTTTAATTTACTTTACTGATATTTATTTCTTAAAATAAAAAATGGGTAAAAAAAGTGATTTTTTACTTATTTAAGTAAAACAAAGTGAAAACATTTATACATATTTTGTTTTCAGTAAAGCGCCAATTATGTTCTGGTCTTGAGAAGGCTTGGGGCTCGTCAGCCCTGCTAATGTTAATTTTTGCTCGTTTCGAGTTTGACTCAGCTATTTATTCTAATTTTTGTTCATTTTGAGTTTCATTTATTTATTGATAGTCATTTGTGGTAGTTTTATGCTTGGATGATTATTTGACTTCATTTCTGCCCATTTTTGGCGTAATGGAGCTCTTTACTTTTCTTTAAAAACCTTTTTTTTGGAAAAAGGTTTTTTTTAGATGAATTTCTGTCCGTTTTTTATTGAAAAAGTGATTTTCAGGAAAAAAAATAATATTTTATGTCTTTTCGGTTTTTTTTTCTATACAAATCCATAGTTTGGCATAATTTTGGGGGTTTACATGCCCAATATTACTAAAGACATAGTTGCTGGGCCGTTCTACTATGCTGAACAAAACAGTTGTCTCAAAATTTTGATTAGATATGTTTGGGAAATAAATCGGCTTAAGAGACGGGCTGATCTCCCTCCAATCTCTTTTTTTACTCTTAGAAATGACCCTAGGACTTATAATTTTGAATCGAATTAGCTTCTTTAAATGTTTCAATGATATTTCTAGCCATTATAGAGTGGGGCTGCCTATGATATTGCTTATGTGCCTTTTTGAAAACCTGCATATATACAGTTTTTTTGTTTAATTGGAACACCCCCTAAACACTTCCTAAACGTTTCACCTTAGTACTCTAATCATAATTAAGCTACAGTAACTGTAGTTGTAGTACTAAAAGTATACACATAGTGCTTTCTGGCTATTTCAAAATCCCCTACAACATACTCTTAAAGATCTATGTTAATAATATAAATTGTTCTCGGGATATTGCTTTGTCACCTTTTTGAAAGTTCACATGCTCATAGTTTGTTTTGATTTAGTTCATATTTTCTGGGCTATTGGCTACAAAATATCTGTCTCACAATTTCGATCGAATGCGTTTGAGAAAAAGAGGATATCAGGGAGAGGGGGGGGGGGTCTATTTTTGCTCCATCACGCTTGACTCTTAAAATGAAACTAGAAGTATGCATTTCCAATCAAATTAGTCTCCTCTAAAGTTCACAAGACCACCTCTTTATAAAAACCTTACATCCCCCAGGGGCATAACCTAAAACCCTTATCCCCATACTTTGGGAGGTTGTGTCAATCCCTAAGGCCGTGTTATGAGATCTTTGGACTATTTTTGAACAAATGGCTATCTTAGATTTTCTATCGAATGCATTGGGGGAAAATATAACGTGGGGGGAGGGTTTAGCTGCCCTCCGAAAAATTTGACTCTTAAAAATGGCTCTTCAACTTCCGATTTCCAATCCAATGAGCCCCCTCCGAAGTGTATACCTCGTTTCCATAAAAATCTTAAATGCATTCGGGGCATATCTTACAACCCTTGCCCTGAGGACCATGAGGGGGTTCTCATCCTCAAAGACATAATTTATGGACTTTTAAACTACGTGAAACAAAATAACTATCTCGAGATTTTGACTGGAAGTGTTTGGGGAAATGATGAGCGGGGGGGGGGGGGAGGGGGGGTGGTTGCCCTCCAATCACTTTTGACTATTAAAGAAGGTACTAGTCCTTTCAGTTACCAACCGACTGAGCACTTTTTGAAGTTTCTGTGACAACAAGAGCACTATAACTTCTGATTACCAATCCAATGAGCCCTCTTTGAATTTTATACAAACACCATTTCTAAAAAAAACCTTGTATGCCCCCAGGGCGTAATTTACAACCCTTGACCTGAGGGCTGTATGGGGGGGGGGTTATCCTCAAAGACATAATTTCTGGACCTTTCAACTACACTGAACAAATTGCCTATCTCAAAAATTATGATTGAATGTGTTTGGGGAAATGATTGGTGGATGAGGAGGGGGCTGGATGACCTCCAATCACTGTCGACTGTTAAAAAGGCCAGTAGAACTTCTGATTACCAATCAATTGAGCTCCCTTCCTATAAAAAACCTTATATCCCCACAGGGCATAACTTACAGCCCTTGCTCTGAGGTTTTTTTTTTGGGGGGGGGGGGGTTCTTTCTCAAAGTCATAATTTCTGGACCTTATAACTACAGTGAACAAAATGGCTATTTCAAAATTTTTAATGGGATGTGTTTGGGGAGGTGATTGACGTGGGAGAGGGTGAGATGACTGCCCTCCATGAGTTCTTTTGGAGTTCCTATGACATTTCTTTCTATAAGAAGTGCCCTGGTCTAATAAAAACAATATGTTGTGCCCACATCGCTCTTTACTTAGGCAGCGCTATCGCGCTGCCCATGATATTTTGTCTTGAGATTTCAATTACACAGCACTGGAAATGCTGATTAGACTAGGTAAGCACCTCCCCCCTAAAAATCAGTCTATGGGTGCCCATGGCCTTGTTCCTATCTTTAACTGGGATAGGTCCTGATTGACTATTCCCTGTCAATTCATTAACATGCCAGTACAATATTTTGCTATTATGCTGTCTGGCTACACTTTCCAGATCCTCAGCAACTTTATCCATGGCCTTCACTTTACACCTCCTTAATTCATATTTTAATGCTTTCTCGAGTTTCTTTACATTCCTCTTATTTTCATATGATCTGTCCCTCAAATAACTCATATACAAGCCCCTCCTCCTCATTATTAAATATAAAGCATTTTCACTAATATTCTTTGCTGTGTTTCTAACTTTCTTCCCTAAG
This sequence comes from Artemia sp. Kazakhstan ARC1039, assembly GCA_029168905.1. Lineage (NCBI taxonomy): Eukaryota > Metazoa > Arthropoda > Branchiopoda > Anostraca > Artemiidae > Artemia > Artemia sp. Kazakhstan ARC1039. The sequence continues at coordinate 27,375 of JAQQPU010007783.1, forward strand.
ACAACACCAGTGACTTCACAAATTATTTTCCTAAATTTATTTCATCCATTTTCTACATTAACAAATTTCAGGCTATCGAGTTTAGTATTCAACTGTTCCTGGAAAGTTTCTCTCAAAGTCTCAGGAGGTAAATTACCCTTCTTAAATATTAACTTTAGATTAAGCCTTAACACTTGTAGATGGTAATATTTACTTTTAACATCTATAAATTATAGGGCCTTTTTTAAATAACAAAAGAGACCTCTCCACAGCAAGTGACAGTTTTTGTTAGTCTGTGACATAAAACAACAACTTTAATCGGAAGGAGACCAAAATGCTATCAATTGTAAATTTTGAGATGGCCAATCAGTCTCAAAATACCAAAAAATGTAATGTAAGTAACAGCAAAGGCCACACTCTCATTTCATCATGTCAGGACAAGAAGGTATACAAAAATGAGAACTATCAAGACAGTTATTTAAATAAATCCGAAACATATATTATGACTACTTTCCAATAACTGCTATCAGCAAAGAACATAAAACTCAATGGAAAGCATCAAATAAGGTGCTCTCAAAAATCCATTTTAAATAGGGTATGACTAAACATAAAATTTTACAAAATTAAAAGAGCTTTATCATCATGACCCTAAGCAAGTTTGGATATGATAGGTTAAATAAAGAAAAGGTCTTGACAATCTTTTATTTAAGTATTGGCTTTTTTGGATTTCTTCTTTTTTTAATAAGTACTGGCTTTTTTTAAGTACTGGATTTCTAAAAAAAAAACCTTATGTGCCCCCAGGGCGTAATTTACAACCCTTAACCTGACGGCTGTATGGGGGAGGGGGGGTTTATCCTCAAAGACATAATTTCTGGACCTTTCAACTACACCGAACAAAATGGCTATCTCAAAAATTATGATTGAATGTGTTTTGGGAAATGATTGGTGTATGAGGAGGGGGCTGGATAACCTCCAATCACTTTCGACTGTTAAAAATTCCAGTAGAACTTCTGATTACTAATCAATTGAGCCCCCTTCTTATAAAAAACCTTATATCCCCACAGGGCATAACTTAGAGCCCTTGCTCTGAGGTTTGTGTGTGGGGGGGGGCTCATTCTCAAAGTCATAATTTCTGGACCTTAAAACTACGCTGAACAAAATGGCTATCTCAAAATTTTTTATTGGATGTGTTTGGAGAAGTGATTGACGTGGGAGAGGGGGAGATGACTCCCCTCCATGAGCTCTTTTGGAGTTCCTATGACATTTCTTTCTATAAGAAGTGCCCTAGTCTAAAAAAAACAATATATTGTGCCCACATCGCTCTTTACTTAGGCAGCGCTATCGCGTTGCCCATGATATTTTGTCTTGAGATTTCAATTATACAGCACTGGAAATGCTGATTAGACTAGGTAATCCCCTCCCCCCTAAAATTCAGTCTATGGGCGCCCATGGCCTTGTTCCTATTTTTAACTGGGATAGGTCCTGATTGACTCTTCCCTGTCAATTTATTAACATGCCAGTACAATATTTTGCTATTATGCTGTCTGACTGCACTTTCCGGATCCTCAGCAACTTTATCCATGGCCTCAACTTTACACCTCCTTAATTCATATTTTAATGTTTTCTCCAGTTTCTTTACATTCCTCTTATTTTCATATGATCTGTCCCTCAAATAACTCTTATACAAGCCCCTCCTCCTCATTATTAAATATAAAGCATTTTCACTAATATTCTTTGCTATGTTTCTACCTTTCTTCTCTAAGACAACACCAGTGACTTCACAAATTATTTTCGTAAAGTTATTTCATCCATTTTTTACATTAACAAATTTCAGGCTATCCAGTTTAGTATTCAACTGTTCCTGGAAAGTTTCTCTCAAATTCTCAGGAGGTAAGTTACCCTTCTTAAATATTGACTTTAGATTAAGCCTAGACACTTGTAGATGGTAATATTTGCTTTTAACATCTATAAATCATAGGACCTTTTTTAAATAACAAAAGAGACCTCTCCACAGCAAGTGACAGTTTTTGTTAGTGTATGACATAAAACAACAACTTTAATCTGAAGGAGACCAAAATGCTATCAATTGTAAATTTTGAGATAGCCAATCAGTCTCAAAATACCAAAAAATTTAATATAAGTAACAGCAAGGCCACACTCCCATTTCTTCATGTCAGGACAAGAAGGTATACAAAAATGAGAACTATCAAGACTGTTATTTAAATAAATCCGAAACATATATTATGACTACTTTTCAATGCCTGCTATCAGAAAGAACATAAAACTCAATGGAAAGCATCAAATAAGGTGCTCTCAAAAATCCATTTTAAATAGGGAATGACTAAACATAAAATTCTACAAAATTAAAAGAGCTTTACCATCATGACCCTAAGCAAGTTTGGATATGATAGGTTAAATAAAGAAAAGGTCTTGACAATCTTTTATTTAAGTACTGGCTTTTTTGGCAGCCAGCCTAATGCATCTAAATGAACACTAAATAAAGGATACCTAATCCTTTAATTTGTTTAAACAGCTTCAGTAGAACTTGTTCACAGTAAAAAATATGGAGTCTATGGAAAATGAATTATTATTATATGTTCTTTTCCCAGTAAAACTAATTGTTGCACACGGCGGTGTCTGTTCATGAAAATTTAGGGGTGGGAGAAAAAGTACTTTTCAATATCAAGGGGAGGGCAAATTTGTTGTTTTATTCCATGAAAATACTGAAAAGAAAGACATTTTTCAATGAAAATTTTCCCAAAACAGCTATTTTCAAAATCTAGGGGAGAGGGCAAAAATCTATGGCAGCAGAGGCTTTCCTGTCCCTCCCCCCCCCCCCATTGAGCTACAGGACATAGTTTAGCACGTTATTTTATAGCTGTGCGCCAGATATTTTTCTCTTTAACTTAATTTGCGTTTAATGATGTCTCTTTCGCACCAAAATTGTCATGGCTTTGGTGAAATGGTAAGAAAAGGGGCACAAAATTGGATTGGCCTTTGTATAACTTGATCTGTTTAACTTGTTTTCCTCAACTCACCAACTTTTTTCATTTATCAGTTTAATACGTATGTCATGTAAAGCCCAGTCCATTTTGCAGCTTTCATTTAAACTAACAGGCCAATCATAGATTCTTGATAAGAAAAAATCCTCCTTGAAAGCTAATTCTAAAAAAGTATATAAAACTATTCATTATTTTTACCAGCCCATGTGACTGACAGACTATATCAAAGCAAAGCCTCTTATGAAATTAGTCCATCAGAGGGGCTATTTTCTCCAAGAAGTGCAAAAGCAATACAGAGGATTGACAGGATTCCTGAAGCTGTAAGAATATATCTCCAGGCAGACTGTCTTACAGCAAGGAACTTCCAGGAAGCAGAGGACAAGTGAGATACTCAGAAAAGAATCCCTAGAAGCTACTGCTCAAGCTAGGAAAGAAAAACATTACGAAGTGTGAAGGCAATTTACCCCCCCCCTCCCCACAAAAAAAAGGCTGGCCAAAAGACTGAATAGAAGTAGAAGTGATAAAAAAATTGAACTGCTTGACGAACCAGATAATTCAGTTCATCTTCAATGTCCTGAAAAGGATATTGAAGACACATGGGGTGGTTTGAGCTGACCCTACTGGACCACAAATCCATAGGCCTGGTAGGTAGAGCCGATGACCTTCCATTTGAAAATGATTGTCACGAAACGATCAGAAACTGCCTCTGCTGCTTTACCCCCTTCTGAATATCGACCCCTTCCTGCCCATGGACGGAGGTCTCACTATGTTGGAGAAATCATGAAAAATCCCAGCAGACAAGTTTGAAGGTCAGTTTTATACTGAAAAGCAGAGAAAAGTTTTTGTTCTCTGACCTGTGAAATAATGTAGAAATAGATATGGAGGATATTGTCATCAAGTTTTCATTTATGCTAACTGCTGGGGGAATAGGTCAATCACTTCAAGGACTGGTTTTTGAATGCAATTAGTCTAAGCATCATATAAGGTAGAACTCATCATGCTAAAGTTCCAAAACTCATTCTTCAAATGTTTCACGTGATACATGTTTCCTATATGCTCCTGTAAAAACTTGAATATAAGCTTTGCTGTTCAAAGTCTTCCCACACCTGTTTCACCCCATAGATGGGGCGAAAGTGGACAGTAAACACGGGTCTACATTCATAAACATCCAACTTGTTTGAATGTTTAAAATCTAAAATTCTCGTTGGTTGTTCAAGAGTTTTCCAGCTTCCAAATGATATAAAGTAAGTTGTTTTTGAGATTGAATCCTAGCTGAGGTTCAAAAGGTAAAAGTTGTCCAGTTTTGCCCCCTTCTCCCCGAATCAATTTCAAATATGAAATAGAACATGCCTTGTTATTAGTAATTTTTCAGGGGTGTGATAACTTTATGTCTAGTTGTACCTGGTTATCTTTAAATTTTATTTCTGGATATACCATATTTGCACTGCTCTGAAGTAAAATTATGTCCTTGGAGACAAACAAGTGGCAATATCAACTTGTGCTTCTGATTTAATGTACCAATCATCTTTAAAAAATCTTGAATAAAATATACAGTTTCGTTTTTAGGATTATACTTACTTTTTTAGTATGTAAAATTTGCTTCAATTTATGATGTTTTCTTTTTTTTTAAATTAGACTTTAAAACGTATTTAGCCTGTTTGGTGTTGAATGTCCCTCTTTCTTTTTAATTTCTCTTTTTTTAGGAATATCCTTTAGAACGTACTGAGTGGAATCATTAAAATACTTTAGGACAGAAAAATGGCATAAAATCAATTGACTTTTCGTCTAAATGGCTCATTTCAAGGTTCTTCTAACTACTCAAGACTTTTACGCCTTGATATCAAGAGTTCCTTATTTAAAATTAATATGAAATGTGCCCAACTGACTATATCAAGGAAATTATCTTACATTTATGAACTCCTGAAAACGTTGACAGTTCCCAAATTTGTATGTAGTCCTTAAATTTTTAGGTAATGCAAATTGAAATTATGTTTTTATTTCAGATAAACTGTCATCAGAGATGTCAGATCAGGAGCTCCGAACTATGGTCTTAGCATTTCGAGTGTCAGAGCTCACTATGCTTTTAAATTTTGCTGGTAAAAATAAAGCTGGAAGAAAACAAGATTTACAGCAAAGAGCCGTTGATTTAATAAAAATGAAAAATCCAGCAATTAATACTAAAATAAAAGAACTTTATAGGGCAGTTGGCCAAAGTCTTGGGATGCCTAATGTTGACCCATCTACAATACCTATGCCTTCGGCTCCACCTCCAAGTTATCAGCAGCAGCAAGGTACACCAATAAGACTGATCCCTGACCCTGTTCAGTCGGCTGCCCAAAAAGCAGTTGAAAGATCTACATTAAGAGGACAAAACCCCTATACTACAACTCAGTCGTATGGGGGTCAATCAGCAACCAGAGGATACCCAATTCAAACTGATGTAAAACTTAAGAAACTTCCTTTTTATGATGTCCTGGCTGAGTTGATCAAACCAAGTAGTCTTATTCCATCTCCTGTTAATCGTTTTCAAGAAGCACAGTTTCAATTCCACCTCACACCACAACAAGCTTCTGAAATTGCTTCAAATCGCGATATAAGAAAAACTGATCCTTATCCTGTCCAAGTACAAATTCGGTTTGCATTACTTGAAACCACAAGTGAACAAGATGACTGTTTTCCTAGCAATGTTAGTGTAAAAGTAAATGGAAAAGCAGTTCAACTTCCTAACCCAATCCCAACTAATAAACCTGGTGTAGAGCCAAAGCGGCCACCAAGACCTGTTAATATATCATTGTATTGTAAATTAGCTCCCATTGTAGCTAATGTCATTGCTGTTTCTTGGACTGCAGAAATCAGTAAAAATTATATTTTAGCTGCTTATGTTGTGAGAAAGTTAAGCTCGCAAGATCTTCTGCAGAGGATGCAGAAAAAAGGCACCAGGCCTATAGACTATACAAGAGGTCTTATAAAGGATAAGTTAAAGGTACCTTTTAGGCTTGTCTTTTCATTGGAGGAATTATTCTTTACTATACTAGCTAGCTTGGGTGGGGTCATAGGAAAAACCCCTTGTTTTCTGGAATAATTCCTTGTTGTTTAACTAATGATTTAGGTAATGCTGATTTTTCTTGGGAAAAATTAGCATGGGCTAGCAGGGCTATGTCCTAGATTCTGGTTGGCAGAAGATCAATTAAGAGAAAATCTTTTTTAGAGTTTTTTTTCTGTTATTACATAACTTAAAAGTGGATATTTGTACTTAAGTTTATAAAGTTTAGGGAGGGAGCTTCAATGACAGAACCCTTATCTCTGTTTGGTGTGAGGCCTTTAAAGCCAATTAAGTGATTTTCAGCATAATCCGAATTCTTACTACCTCTTTTTATTAGCTTTCGATTTAATTGTAGCATGGTAATGTGAAATTTACAGTTTAAAATTATACTTTTGTCCCATCTATATCTGTGTAAGCTGTTGAAAATGAAAAAAGTTCTATAAAATCAACAATAATAATTTTGTTAAATGAATTTTTTGATGTAAGCAAAATATTTTGCTTATAAGTGATAGATTGAGGAGGGTGACATATTTTACCTAAATTATAATAAACATACCTGGGTGACTTTCTAGGTATCTTCTAATCATCAGTTGTGGTTTGATAAGGTTGATTTTAAGGTTTTTCTATCACGCATAAATCTTTAGATATCTGGGTGTTATTCTGGATGAAATTTCGCTTATCAATAAAAAAAAATGTTTACCTTTAATATTTAGCTTCAAAAATTACAAGCAATGTTGGAATTGTAAGAAAATTTAAGTTATCTTTCCCAAATTTATGTTTTTTTCACTTTATTTATTGTTGTATTTGTTTTTCTTTTATTATTTTTGGCTTTTTCTGGTATTCTACTGTACTTGTTTTAAAAAATCTAAATTTATGTTCATTATTGAGAACTAGTTATGGAAAAATTAGTTTTTTACTGCTGTTGGGTCGTTTTGGCTTTTTATCAGACACTTTTCTGTTTGATATACTACGTCGTGGGGGCCGTGCATGCTTTAGTGGTGTGTTAGACTGGGTGCTAAAAATATCTCTAAGTAATCCAACTAGCTTGTTCTTTTTAGATCCTCAAATGTAAAATCTTTTTAAGGGGTAAAGCAAGGAAAGGGGGATTTTCACGTCCCTCATTGTAAAAGCCCAAGGCATAATTTTTCTTTTGTCATATAAAAAAATTGTATTGCAAAAAGGGATAAAAAAAGCAACACTCAACCTTTAACTATTAAAAGCAATAATTTAAGCCAGCCAATCATAAATCAGCTGTTGAAAATTAAAGATATTAAATTAATCATTTTTACATTTCTTTGGCTTTTACATGTCCTCTGGATGCGCGAAGACATTTTTCTCTAATATATTTCAGCTAAATGGGGAGAATTGAGAATTGTTTTTATGGGTTATTTGAGGTAACCTGTCCCCAAATTTTTGGGGGTATTTTTGGCAGCCAAAATAGAGTAGGAGGGAGGAGGAGTATTTTACCTTCCAATGGTTGTAGGCAACTTACTATTGCAAAAAGCTTCTATTAAGCTATTTACCAAATTGTGAATGAAAAAAGCATCTTATCAGTCAACGCACTAGTGATGAATTATTGAAGAGCAAATTGATGCCCCTGTATTATTTTTTTTACCTCTTTGTACGGAAGGGCCAATCACAGAAACTTGGTAAAGGTCTTGTTCAGCTAGAAAAATGAAAGTTCTATTGCCCGTTTTAAGGGTTTTTGAGGGCAACCAACCCCGCTCTCCCCCTTTGTGCACTGGTATGGTATCAACCTAACATGGTACGAGGATCAGTAGACTGATTTTTCATGTGGACGGGGCAGGGTATGGAATTTCCTTACAATATAGTTATTTTATTCCTAGGTGGACAGTGATTCTGAGATAGCCTTGACTTCTCTACGTGTTTCGTTAAACTGTCCCTTAGGGAAGATGAGGATGTCAATTCCATGTCGACCAACGACCTGTTCTCATCTTCAATGTTTTGATGCATCTTTGTTTTTACAAATGAATGAAAGGAAGCCCACTTGGGTGTGCCCTGTTTGTGACAAAGCCATCCTCTACGACACTCTTATCATTGATGAATATTTTACTATGGTATTGGACTCTAGACTCCTGCCAAGTGATTGTACTGAAATCGAAATGAAAATAGATAGTTCTTGGGAGCCTAAAATGATCAGTGGTAAGTAAATGAAAGAAGTAACTATCATATAAGTGACTTGGCTCCATGAATTGCTTGCATTAAAAATATCTTTATGAAAAAAAGATTAAGCTAATAACTTTTCTTGTAATTTTGAAAAGGTAGGATTTAAAAAAAAATCTGTTATTGTGGAGGGAGATCAGTGTCAGAATTATCCCTCTAAATATGAATTTTGTAAAAAGCTTTTGATGGGTGAATGAAGAGTTTAATTTTTGTGGAAGTCAGTCTATTTTTCCTTTGAAAGTATGTTCCTTTGGAATGGGAGTAGAATTGCTGGTATGAAAAGGGCATGTACCCTTTCATGAATATAGCATTAGTCTATTGACTTTATTCATTTATGACTGCTCGAAATAGGTTTTTAATCCTTGTGGTTTTTTAAATATAACCTAAGCTGTAGTCATTCCGATTGCAATGCTGATATTTGAAAAGAATTATAGTTGTCTCACAATAATGACGTTTACAGTAGTTGTCAAATGTGAATCTGAAGTAATCTGTGTAAATGGTTTTATATATTAAAGTTAAAAAGAGAAAATGAAATTAACCCTCACCTTTTTGCTGTTTAATTCAGAAAAAATACGTAAATAGAGTAATTAATGTTTATTCCAGTTGTCACGTAATGTAACATTGATCAAAAAGACAATATAATGCCAAAATATAGTAGCCAGAAAACTTTAGGCCTTAAAAAAATATAGACATAACAGCTTTAAAACCCAAATACCCGAAATCATTAGGGGGATTTTCAGGCCAGATAAATAAAAAAAAACATTTTCCTTCTTTTCTATCAAGGATAGAAATCTTATTAAATGTTTTCTATCAAGGGCTTTGAAGCCTTTACTCAAATTAGTCCCAGTAAGGTAGATATAGATTGTATGTTTTACATTGAATTCTAGATCATACTTGGGACATCTGCTTTTGCTAATGAGTTTTTACTTACGAGTTTTTGTTGTTTTTATGTGTGATAAGTGCCTTGAGTACTTTGCCTTAAGACTTGGTCTTCGATGAACCTAAGTTAGGAGAGGAAAATTGAACTCTTTTACAGAAATTTATTTGAGATTTTAGTTAAAAATTTGATTTTTTGAATAAGTCTGTTTCCACTTTTTACTATGTTCACTATTGAATATTTAGCCGAAATATTTGAATAGATTGTGCAGCTTCTTTATTCACTGTCTTAGTAAATTCCTCATTATCTTCTCTTTTTTGTGTGATGGAAAGGCAGTGTGGTCTTCGTCATTATTTAGATTATGTAGTTGATCACGACACTGTACATTTAATTTGACAATTCATGATGGGAGTGGAACTACTAAGTAAGGCTTGTCTTGCTAAATTAAACTCAACAAGAAATATCAAATGTAAATGGTGGACCTCTCATAATTTGGGATCCATTAAATCAGAATTTGTTCACAATAGACATCTACCTAGCATCCAGATTTAAAGAAAGCTAAATTTTAGCTGGTCTGAGCTTGGCAAAGGCTTGTCTGTCAAAGTACTCTCAAGAAAATTCTGATTGAATTGTATCCTCAATCTTGTTGTGTTTTAACGCTCAAATCTGATTGCAAGTACTAGCCTGTGTTGGAACTAGATGAATCTTGGTTTTGATAAAAATCTGTTTGTGAATGGGCTTTCAAAGTACCAATGATAGTAAAAATGAAATGTCTTAAAAATTAGGAAAATCCAGGAACTCAATTTTTAGTGTAAAAACCTCGTTATACAGTTTTGTAGTTTTAACAATTAATAGGCACCAAGTTTTCAAATAGAAAATCAGCGGAATACATGTGAAATTTTTAGTGTAAATTTTTAGTGGAGCTTTAGAAAGTGTAAATTTCCTGACTGCAAAAGACAAGCGCTGCGATTAGTTGGTAGTAAATTGGGTAAAAAAAAATAGTGACCGAATGATTAGAATTATGTAAGTATATAACCCTAACTGTTAGGGTCTGTGTCTGTGTATGTGTGTGTGTGTGTCTGTGTGTGTGTCTGTGTGTGTATCTGTGTGTATCTGTGTGTCTGTGTGTATCTGTGTGTCTGTGTGTATCTGTGTGTGTGTGTCTGTGTATCTGTGTGTGTGTGTATCTGTGTGTGTGCGTGTGTGTGTATCTGTGTGGGTGTGTGTGTATCTGTGTGTGTGTATCTGTGTGTGTGTGTGTGTATCTGTGTGTGTGTGT
>JAQQPU010007784.1:0-29615 GCA_029168905.1 Artemia sp. Kazakhstan ARC1039
CTCCTAACTTTGTTAGGTGCTGCCAAAAAGAAGGTAAAATGGAAAAAGTTATTTAGTTGATAATAACTATTAAATCTATTAGATTTATTTTAAAAAACAATAATTTATTAATTAAATTTATCTATTAATTACGTATTTATTTGTTTGAAAACCCTTTATACAAAATACAAAAAAGGAAAAAGACTAAAGAGAGCAGAATACTAAAGCTATATAGAAAAGGGCTCTATGTATTATTACTATTATTATACATATAGTTTTTTTTGTAGCAAAGCACTATATATGAAAGTTGTCGTAGAAACTTTGGAGGGGGTCTCTTTAGATTGGAAACAAAATGTTCAGTGCCTTTCTATGAGTCAGAAGTTATTGCAGAGCAAGTCATCTTCCCCACCCCACCCCACCCACATGCAACTTAAGTTTCCCATTACTTACTCATGGTATTTATCGGAGGCAACGCTCTAGCATTGCCTATAGTAAAGAGCCATACGGCTTCAATGTATTCTTATTTATTTTTTGTATGTTTTGTTCCCAGAGCCACTTTATATGGAAGGGTTGGTCGTAGGAACTTTGGAGGGGATTCATTTGATTGGAAATTGAAAGTTCTAGTGCCATTTTTGAGAGTCAAAAGTGATTTCAGGGCAACCAGCCCCCCTCCCAAGCCTTTTTTTCCGCAAAAATATCCGATCAAAATTTTGAGATTGCCATTTTGTTCGAAACATTCCAAAGTTGAACAACTATGCCTCCAGATTTGACATAACCCCCAGAGCACCGGGGGCAGGGACTATAAGTTATGCATGTTCCCTGTTGTAAATATATTATGTTTTTTTAAAGGGGAAAGGGAGCATGTTTAATCCTGAGACTCCAAAATAGCTTAGGGTATTTAGGTGAAACTTCAAAGGAACGTTGAGAGAGATGTCGAATACTATCAAAACACACAATGTGCATGCTGGTTTTCGAAGCGGAATATCAGCAATATCTATGGAACATCTGAGGGCATTAAGTTCAAACTTTAGGGTTATTTTTCAGGGGGTGTTGAAGACTGATCGAAGGGCAACCAACTCCCCCCCCCCCCCTTTTTTTAGATGCCCCTCCACTCAACAATTATCGAAATTTAGAAAAAAGTCATTTTGTTCAAAATAGTCAAAATTTCTAATAGCTATGTCTCCGTCTCCGGGGATGCCACGGCCCTCACGGCCCGGGGCAAGGATTGTAAATTCTGCATTTTGCCCTCTGTTTACAAGCAGGATTTCTCTTTAGGAAAAGGGGAAATGTGTGATTCTGGGTGCGTCTGAAAAGGCTAAGGGTATTAAGTTGGAACTTTGAGGAATGCTGAGGGATATGTCAAACTAAATCAAAAGACACAATCTGCATCCAGTTTATCATGAGTTTATTTATTATTAATCCACATTCACAAACAAATAAATAAATTAAACAGCACTTTCACGCTGGAGAAACCCTATGAAGGTTTATCAAAAAGGCGTATCTGCAAGATCTTCAGAACGTCGTAGGATATAAAGTTGAAACTTCCAGGGCATGTTGAAAGGTGGTTGGAGGGCAACTAGCCCCCCTCACCTGCTCTCTTTAGCTGCCCTCCCCCCAAAGACATCCGGTCAAAATTTTGAAATAACCCTCTTGTTCAAAACAATCCCAACGTCAAATAACAAAGCCTTCGGTGTTGAGGGGTATGAAAGCCTAAATCAAAAGACAGTATGTGCGTCCAAGTTATCAAAAAAGCTAATCTGCAATATATTAGGAACGGTTAAGGGTATTAACTTTCAGGGCCACTACTACTGCAACAACTACTGTGACTGTAACTGCGACAGCTTCTGGCAGCTACTGTGACTACGTGTGACTATGACTAAGATGCATTGAGACAGCGACTACTTGTGAAATTGACTACGACTACTTTTACTTGCGACTACTTTTAGAAATTTTGAGGGGGATACTGAACAGAATTAAAACACACTGTTGTCAAAAGGTTGCCAAAAGGACCTATCAGCAATATCTTACGGGCGGCAAAAGTTGTTAAGCTGAAACGTTCAGGGCATGTTCAATGTGATGCTCGAAAGGGATGGAAGGGCAGCCAACCCCTCTTCCACTTGCCCTATTTGGGTGCCTCCTCCCCAACATCGATAGAAATTTAAAAAAATGATCAAAACAGTCAAAAGGCGTAATAAATATGCCTCCCAGGGTGTCAAGCCCCCGAAGAACCCAGGGTAAGGGTTGTGAATTAACCAACTTGCAAATTGTTTACTTACAGGATTTTTCCTTAGTAAAGGGGAGATGGTTGATCCTGGGTATATCCAAAAAGCTAGGGGTTTAAAAAAAAACTTGAGGAGCAAAAACTGCAACAAACAGGAGTTGGGCTTAATCTTCCCTTCCCTTAATCGTAAAAGTCCTAAAGTATATTACGTCATTTGTGCTTTATTGAAAACAAAATATATTATAAATATTTTTTACATTTATATCAGTGTACAATATAAATAAAACGCAGTCGAACATAATCTTGAATTGCTGAGATTTCCAGGAGTAATGTAATTATCTATTAAATATTCAGTTTATTTTCATTAGTTCGTTCCTGTTATCTGAATTATTATATTTTTGTTTGTTTGTTTGTTTTGTCTTCGATGTTTTGAAAAGCAGATGCCGGGAAGTAAAACTCTCCTAGACGTAGATTATGCCAATAATTTTAGCATCCTAGATGAAAATGGTAGCAAAATGAATACATTTTTAGAGATAGTGCCTAGGCAAATTTACTCAGGCTAGTAACTTTTGATGGGTAATATTAAAGTTGATGAATTTATATATTTAAAATCAGCATAAGAATTCGATTCTTTTGATGTATCTACCGGTATCAAAATACCATTTTTTAGAGTTTCGGTTACTATTGAGACGAGTCGCTCTTAGTATACAGTTCATAACCACGAACTGTTTGATTAGCAATCCTGAACTGAGAATTAAAATAAAATAAAATTATCTTGTCAAAAGATAAACATGTATAAATATTGCATAATAGAACTTAAATATTGCAGTTAGAACTTAGAAAAAAACAAAACTAATTTTTAAATTTTCGGGTATTTTTCTAGTTTTAATTAAAAAAATAAAATTATTGCTCAGACATCATAAATACTTTTGCAGTTTATATAATAACTTTAGCGATCCTGCACTCAAAACTAAAATAAAATAAAATTATCTTGTCCAAAGATAAACGTATTTGCATAAATATCACATTCTTTTATTACATCTTATATGACGTAATAAGTGAAACTAATTTTAAAATTTTCAGGTATTTTTCTAGTTTTAGTTAAAAAATTAAAATTATTGCACAAACACCATATATATTTTTGCAGTTTACATAATAACTTTAGCAATCCTGAACTGAGAACAAAAATAAAATAAAATTATTTTGTCGCAAGATAAACGTGTATAAATATTGCAATCACTTCTTACGTCTTATATGATGTAATAAGAGAAAGTAATTTTAAAATTCTCATGTATTTTTCTAGTTTTAATGAAAAATTTTAATTATTGCTCAGACACCATAAATAGTTTTGCAGTTTGCATAATAACTTTAGCGATCCTGAACTAAGAACTAAAACAAAACAAAAAAAATTTTTTTTTTACAAAAATAAAGCACAACGTTATAGAGATAAGCACTTTAGGATGTGAGCCAAAAAAGTTTAGCTCCAGGAGGCAAGCATGACAATTCCTACTACAGAGCTATAGAAAAATACAGTTTTTCGTAAAAAAAATGATTTTGTTTTTGAAATTATTTTTGTTAATTATGAAAGGTTTTTAAACAAATCAATTTCCTCTAAAATGAGCCATTATACAGATTTCTATGATTTTCCAGTGCCCAGCTAGCTGAGGGAAAAAAACGGAAAAACAAACCTGCTGTCGATGCGGAATATCGTGGTTTCAGCCACTTATCTTGACTTTCAAGCCAACATATTTTCCTTTTTTTAAGCCAAGGGAAGGTAAGTTTCCTATATAGGGGTATTGGACAATGCGGTTCTAATAGTGTACTTTGTTTTTGATCTGATTCTAGCTTTAGAAGTTATGGCATATTTAATTTTTTACTATGGGTCTTGTCTTGATTGTCTCTTACTAGGTTGCTAGCTACCGCTGCAACCCGGATCTTTTCAAAATGATCAACGTACATAAACACGATTTATAAAGAACTTAAATGACTGACACTTTATATTATGAAAGATAGTCAGAGACACATTATTCCGTTTTCCTCCTCTCGTGTAACATTAATGCTATGTAACATGCTGTCTTTAGAATAACTAGAACCAATATACATATATAAACTACATTGATATGAGGTATGGCAAGAGACAGGGCTGCATGCATGAATTGGTGTGATTCTGCAACACAGTGTGAGTAGTCCCTTGATTTTGAAGTCCCGAAGGAGCTTGATTGCGCCGTGGTGCCAATTCACGAAAATACAGGGTGGGGGGGGGAGTATTTTTGCGTCAGATTGCAGCAATTCAAAAACGCATCTACTGACAATTTTTTTTAAGCTTAAATAGTAAAATATATCATTCAAGTGAAAAACCTTCAGCTTTTTCTTAGATAGAACCTATTAAAGAACGAGCCGCTTTTTTGAAGTTACCGCTCTTTACTTGGACTAAAAAAAATCGCAACAAACTTTTACTACTAAGATAAACCAAATCACCTAATAGTTATTGTCGGGGACCTCAACTATGACCCATACAAGGACCATATTATATCTGATATTTTTATGAATTGCCTCCCTACCACTTTTAAGATTTGGCCGAAGTCACTGGATTTTACGTACACCCACACTAGTGGTTATATTTCCAATATTGATCAAGTAATCTCATGCACATCCATTTCTAGTCTTCCAGTTGCAGTTTGCACTGACAATCCGATTAGTGACCATTCCGGACTTTCGTTTCAGATGCAGCCACCACAGAGAACTAATAACGCTTGTTCCAGCAAGTGGGTCTACAAGCAAAATTGGGAGAAATGCAATATTCCCCTTTACGTTGCCACTGTTGTTTCGATCCTAAGCTGCATCAAAGTTTCGCTTCATCTACTCTGGCCCTTCCAACGTGAAGTCATCCATCCTCTGAAAGTTGCCAAATCGAGAGCGGTTCCTACAAGACGACCCAAAATTGGGACAGATAAACCGATGTGGTCCGAATCCACTGAACTCAAGTCGGCAAAACGACATGCAAAAATGTGGCTGAACATTTGGGTTGCTTGTGGTAGACCGCTATGCGGGATTGTATTCGAGCTGAAACGTAGCACAAAACGCAAATACAAAGCTGAAATGAAGAGGTACCGAAATATCAGGCAACAGTTCCCTGGAAATAAGAAATCATGGCTAAATCTAATCAGACCAGACGATCGTCCATCTAGTACTTCTCTGACACTGCATGATTGGCACTTTTGCTATACTTCGATGTATGGAGATGAGAATCTTACTATAACAAATCAGTAGGAAACTGAAGTTTCCAGCTGGCTCGCACGTTTCTCAGGGCAGCATTCCGTTGTTTCTATTTCCCTTGATAAGATCAAGTGAGCAGTCAGAAAAGTACTTTCCAAAACAAAGAATGGGATAAACAGCGACGGTCTTACAGTAAAACACCTCAAGGACTTACCTGAATACTTCTATTCCCATCTTCAGCTTATCTTCCAGATGTACATCACCAGGGGTTTTGTTCCCAACACTCTACTGAAAAGAGTCATCTCATCTATCACCAAAAAAGGAAAAGATCCAAATGAATGCAAATCTTATAGACCCCTAACCGTCTCGTGCATCTTGAGCAAAGTGTTTGAATACGTGATCTTCTCTGAGCTAGATACTGGACACTTTAGGGACAATCAGCTTGGATTCCAAAAGGATCTCGGGTGCCCAGAGGCTCATCGCCTTCTGGCTAACGTACTTATGGACTCGGACAGAAATAAATAACCTCTATATATGTGCACTATTGATAAATCGAAAGCGTTCGATAGCGTCAATCACATGCAAGCAATGAATGCTCTACTGCACAATGGAGTAATTTCGAGCATAGTGAGTACTCTGAAATTTTGGTACGAAAATTCGACTGTGTCGCCCAAATGTAAAGGTACAATTTCAGATCACGCAAAAATCAGAAGAGGTGTAAGGCAAGGCAGCGTTCTTGGTCCTCTTATTTTTCAAGCATGCAATCTCCAAGATACTGGACCGTATCTCGCCCTCTCCTATTGCATGGTACTGACCTGTCTTACTTGGCATACGCTGACGACGTCCTTCTGCTCAGTAGATCCAAAGCAGACTAACAAGACAACCTGAATCGACTCCTAAGTGATTTTGTATCTATCGGGCTTTCTATCAATATTGATCAGTGTGAATTTTTTACCTTTAATGCACCGCAAAGTGATTGTGTCACTCTCGGAAATCATGTTGTCCCTACGGTATCGGAGCTGAGATATTTTGGTATTATGATTGCAGAAACGATTATTAAAACTAGACAAGCAACTCTTAAGCAAACAACTACCGCCATTAAGTGTGCTTATCCGTCTGTAGTGCCCAATCGCATACGTTACTTCACTTCTTACAATTAGAAGAAGAGGCGTATATTGCCACCCTCATTAGAAATTCATCTTACATTTAGGCAATGTTTAAGAAATAATTACAACTCAAGATTTTGTATGAACCCAGTTAATGAACTCTCTCAGAGAAATCCAGTGAATGAACCGTAAACTATTTGTGGACTGGAAGTTATTATTTTATTATGTATAAATATGTTAGTTTTAATTTTAGTGCTTTAGTATTTCTTCTGATGACGATCGCTGTACATGTGATTGGAATGTTCAGACTTTTGTATCTGTTTTCACTGTCTAATAAATGGACTTATCCTGATTTGAACGTTTATTTGTTTACTGATAAAATTTTTCAGAAGTCGAAGGAGTGAACCTTAAATGCTAATGACATCAGCTCTAATTCGATCGAACTTACATGTAGTGTCCAACAAGGAACAAAGCCTGTGGGTGTTATTTTCCTAGTGATTCTTATTTGTATGAACTAACTACTTGAACAGTATGGATAAAGATTAAGGCTAGTACAGGAAAGGATAAAGGTTATGGATAACCTTGCATCATGCTTTACTAGATTATGACGTCGTCACCTTCAAGTTTAGCGACAGACCACTTCATTCGTTTCAAGACTCATATCAGTGTCACTCATATCAAGATACAAATTCTGCCAAAGAAACGCACAAAAAAAATAAGTACACATTTGATGGTGATAGTGCCACTCTTAGGGCCACATACCAAGCAAACCTGTACGCAAATACACCTAACCCGTTTGTAGACCCTATGTTGTGGACAAAGTGCGAGCTGGAACGAGCCTATAATAAACAGTAAAAAGGTTGTTAATCATAGCAGTAAGACGGAAAACGCTAAACTAACATCCCTTAGTTCTAAGGAGAAAATTTTCCCTCTTAGTTGGCTACAGCAAAAGGAAAAATACCCCAAAAATCTTTAGTCAGATACCCCATCAAGCAGGATGAAATCAAACCCGAAAATTGGTAGTTCAATATTCATGGCTGAAGTGAAAGTGGCTTAGCGGGATTGTATTTCTTTTGGCATCAGCTCAAGTTTTGGGTTTTATACTTAATGTAACTCAATGTACTTAATGTAATAACAAATCTTACTTTTTTGAATTTCCGTTTCTTCTAAAGTTTCTTTATTTTCAAACTTATTACTCTTTTTCTTTTATTTTTTGATATTAAGAATACAAAAGAAATAGTCTATCCTATGCCTTTTAGTCCTGTCTCAAAATCATATGCAAACATTTAACTCTGAGATACATTAATCTTATATACCCCCATTCAAGCTAAGGATATACAATTTATTGAAGAAAAACGACGGATCCCAAGTTAAATTCCTTAACAGTAATCACTTTAATTGAAATCCGTATGTCACATATAGTATACCTTAACATTTGCCCATCCTAATTTATAGAACAGAATAGATAATAAAAAGCTCAACTCAACAACAAAAACAAAAAAATTCTGAATAAATAAGTTTTTATGGCATGTAATTTCACGCAAGTGCTAACATTGATACCCATTACCAAAGTTTACTGCTTGGAGGCCCCCTCCCTCCCCATAAAAATAAAAATTGCTAGAAAATACACGTTTCTAACTGTAAAACCACCTTCTCTCCCTGAGGGTCAGTCCTGTGTGTGCATATGGTCCTATGAGACATAAAATTCGAAATATATATTTTGTGTTGCTTTCCTCCCTATTTCATTTGTGAGAATAAAAGATTTGACTAGTGACAAACTTTAGACATCACCACAGCATAAGTACATACATGAAGAGTAGCGAAAAGTTTCTTCAAAATGACACAGATTATAGAGCTCAGAAAAAGATTTCCCTCTGCATGTCAAAGCAATAGTTTCAATTTCTTCTTGGCATTCAGTCAGATCACAGCATAAGCGCGTCGTAACAAGCTAAATGTTTGTCAATGCGCGTACGAGAAGAGGCGGAGTCATGTAGAGTTCTAGACTGATGTGTTTCAAAAATCTTTAATGGAGAGTATAGGAATTTTCGCTACTGTTCATATATATACGTGTGCTGTGGACAACCCATACACTACCTTGAAAATAGGTCTGTTCTTCTTTGTGGCACCAGGGAAAGCAAAGAAAGACAACAAGGCTGATTCACTAGAGCCAATATCTACTTTGTAAAAGTCATCAATCCTTCCTTGAATGATGCCGATTATTTCCTCGGCTTGTGCAGGAATATACTAAAAAAAATATGAACGACAGATTTTTATAACTTAAATGATGATAAATAATTTTGTTTTATAGTGTTTTTGTAGTATATTTTGTATATTGTTTGCATTTTTATATTTTTGTTACATTTAGCTGGATTTGATGTATATATGACTATATTTATGCATTACTCGTTTACAAATTTACGTATTTTTTATTCAATTATGTGTCTCCTTGTGAGTTCTGTATCTCCATGAGAACTCACAACACTTCTTTGATTTTATCCTCCGGTTTTTACATCCCTGCGATTTCCAAGTTGACTTCAACTCTAGAGTGACCTTAACTATTCACATTAACTTTAAATTACAATTAACTCAATGCTTCAAGAAGGCGTTCTTTAACACGAACACGATGCCTCTTTTTAAAAAAAAAAATAATAAATAAATTTCCAACCACCAGCTCAACCACCACCAATCAACCACCAACTTGTAAAGCTTATTGCAATCAAAAATGCTTCCAGTAAAGCACCAGTCAAACTTTACCGCAAGCACTGGCGGTTGTGGGGAGCAGCAGTCCCAATCATACACATGATACATTTGTTTTAATTAAATTTTACTATTGCTCTTCACTTCCATTTGAAAAAAAAAACATTTCAATGTATAGAACCAGTGTACAATAGTGTCGACAAAACAAAATCATCAACGCCATCTAGCGTGTGGCGAGACTTTGCATTTTTTCAATCTTTACTAATCGTTTTTCAACCAGGAACTGAGATCAAACACTTATTACTACACTAATTTTTCCAACCACCGAAATGAAATTAATATACTCTTATATTATACCAAAAAATATCTTGTGTCGCTAAACGCTAGATGGCGTTGATTTTTGTTTTGTTCACACTAGCGCCAGTTTCCACTCTTGTAAGCTACCCATAGTCTTTGGTATACAACATTGAAAGAAAATATGAGTTTAATGAGTTATAGAAATTTTTCTTGGTACAAGCAACAGAAGTAGTATTAAATAATGGAATAAATTACTGTTTTTTTTTTCTCTCATCCCAAAATGGATGAGTAATTTTGTCTAACAGTGTCAGAGGAATATACCAAATGTTGATGCTTTCTTTAAAGGTCTTTAGTAAGGAGTATAGGGGACTGACAATTGAGGAATGTTTAGCACTTTGACTTAAATCAAATGGAAACAAAACCACAAATGTCACTGACAATGCAGCATTACCACGCAGAAGTAGAACAAATCAGGAACACCCTAATTTGGTTTTGATTTGACCTAAAAGTCTAAAGTTCCTGAAATCTGCAGGAACTAAAGTTATAACTTTAGTTCTAAGAGTTAGTTCAAGATACAAATCTATGTGTTTGAAATACTTCAAATGAATGAGGATTTCATACAGAAATATTTAAGGGACATGCAAACTTCCAGGGAGGGCGTAAAGAGGAAGGCTTTGAATAGATTGGCATGGAGGAGGAGCGTGCGTAGCTGTGTAGACGTCAGGTGGCTTGGTGCTGCTCTGAGGTGGTAGTAGTAGTAGTAGTAATCAGATGAATGAGAAATACTTAGAATTGTCTTTTTTAAAATTTGTTGTTGTTATTGTGAAATATTTAGGACCGGAGTCCAAACGAGTTTTAATCGTTTTATGAATACTTCTTTCTCCGTTTTTCCGCTGAAAGACTGTTATACTAGCTTGCCTGAAAAAGTGATAAAAAGATAAACAACTATAAGGACCATTCCATAGCGTCCGTCAAAAGTATCCAGGAGCTTTCCTTCCTCTCATAATCTCCCTCCCTCTTTTTCAGGCAAGTGTCTAAGGCACTAATTATGCAGGATCCACTTGGAAATCATCATAAACAATCAAATAATTTTCAAGAAGATTAGAGCAAAGAGTAGTTTAGAGTTAATTCAACACGTTTTCTGAAGTGAATTATTAGCTTATGATGAAAATTTTTTCGTCTTCTCAATGGCATCATTAATCTAAATGCTTAAATGCAAGAAGGAACAATCTTTAAAGCGTCATAAAAGAGAAAAAATACCTTTTTATAAATGAAGGATAGAAAATGACACATCAGAGCAAAAGTAAAAACATTTTTGGTGCATAAGCATGATTTTCCTTTCGTTAGACATGATGCTCTAGCAAACTTGTAAAAGCAATAATTGAATCGTTATTTTTCAAAGATGGGGAATAATACAAAGTTATTTTTAAATATTCTAACAGAGAAAAACAATCATGATATATCTTTTCCATAATTCAAAATTGGGAAAGAGTGAGAGAGAATAGAGAGAGAGGGGATGATTGAGAGGGAGAGGAAGAAGAGATGGCGAGAAACAAAGACAGAGGGGCAAAACGTAGAAAAAAGAGAGAGATGATGAAGAGAGATAGGAGACGTTTTTGGAACTGATTTAATGGCTAAATAAAACATAAGAACATCTTTTCTGTAATTTTAACTAAAATTTCTAAAGAAAGCAAAAAGGTGAATTATATGAAGCTTCTACGAAAATCACAAAACTTAAAAACCAAAGCACTCAAAGAAGAAAATATTTTAATACCTGTTTTTGGCATGCTTCAATCCAATAAATAGGAGGATTATCTCTACTTTTAAATCTGCCAGACTTGCATGCAACTATCCTATTTTCAACCTTTTTTAGACCAGGACCAAGAACAACGTTCTTGTCATTTGGTATTGAATCCACATAATCTCCTGCAATTAATATGTCAACCATCTTTGTTTGATTACTGACCCTGAAATCGTGAAAATGTAATGGTAGAACCTTGATGCGTGGAAGCAAATAGTTTACCTTAAGTTTTTTTTTATGAAAATGTGTTATTGTACTCTCAAACGACATGTTACCTATTGCGTCTAAATTCATTGGACATATTTCTAGAGGTACATTCACTTGATAGAAGGTAAATAAGATCAATAATAATTGGAATAAAGCACTTAAGACTACCTAAAATAATTTCATATAGGCTATTACATAGCCTACTAAAACAAAGTCATAGTTACAAATTCAGTTAGAAAATGGCTTTTTTACAATTCTTATCAATTAAATTCCGTATAAAAAACTAGAAGCCATGTTTAAGGAATTAATCTTTATAAAAACTTTCCAAAAAAGCAGTTTTACAAAGAAAGGGTAAAGAGCTACGTTAAACATACGAACCACAGAAATAGTCCTTTAATAAATCAAACTCAAAACGACCAGAAATTACTATTATCGAATAAATAAGACCAAAAACGAAAAGAAATTGAAACAAATGATCCTATCAAATATTAAGATAACAGACTCTGATATAGATGAATAAATAAATGCCAAAACGAGTAGAAATTTGGTTATACATTCAAATAAGGAGAGCATTGTGAAGTGCTAAAAACCATGTTGTGACCAAAATGGGTCCAGGATTGCACAAAGCCTCCATTCATACTGTAGGTCCCGGGGACTTCTTGCTGTCCGGTTCTAAGCCGGCTTAAGCACTTCGGTGTAGACTTGAAAAGATGTGTTGGTTCCCGTCCGGCACTGGTATCCAGGACCATTGCTTTTCCAGAGGCCAAAATAATTTCAATGATTTAAAGAATATGAAAATTGGAACTTGGAATGTTACGACGTTAAAAAATTACTATCGTATCTACGTTTTGACTGAAGAATTAAGACGATTTGAAATGGACTTATTAGGAGTTTCAGAAACTCGTGTTCAAGGGGCAGGAAGCATGAAATTAAGTGATATGGAATTTATTTACATAGACAGGGAGTAGGGCTCATGATGAGTAAAGTACAACTAAGTCTTGTTTAGGCTGGGAAGGTATATTAGTAATAGAACACTAATTGCTCATTTTACGACTAAAAAGTTGAGGGTATCAGTTATAGTAGTATATGCCCCTGTAGAACCGACTGACAGAGATAATAGTGACTCTGATGAATTTTACCTGCAGTTAAAGGAGCAATGGTGTTTCTATTAGGAGATTTTAATGCCCAGGTCAGTGGAAATAGGGATAGATGGTATCCTAGCCTAGGTAAATTTGGTGTAGGACAAGAAAATAGCAATGGCTACAGACCGCTGCAATTTTGTAGGTACAACAATTTAGTTATAACCAATACGGTGTTTGGTTATAAAGTGGCATAGATTAACATGGTATCCATGTGATGGTAAGACAGCAAACCTTATTGATTATGTTATTGTAAACCGAAGACTGGCAGGATCAATACGTGATACTAGGGTATATAGGAGTGCTCTTATTGATGTTAGAAGTGAAGATCACCATTTAGTAGTGTCTATAGTTAATTTAAAGCTCAAATTTCCGCAGGGTAACTACCTCCCGGGAAGTTATGATGTTGGTAGACTCCAGGGTGAGAATTTGAGGGAAACTTTCCAGAAACAGTTGAATACCAAATTAGAGAGTTTAAAATTTGACAATGTTGAAGATGGATTAAATAATTTTAGAAAAGCAATTTGTGAAGAAGCTGATGGTGTATTAGGGCATAAAGTTAGGAGTGCAGCTAGGAATATTAGTAAAGAAGCTTAAAATTTATAAGAGAGGAGAAGGGGCTTGTACAAGAATTATCTGAGTGATAGATCACATGAAAATAAAAGGAATGTAAAGAAAGTGGAGAAAGAATTAAAATATGAACTAAGCAGGTGTGAAGTGGAGGCCATGGATAAAATTTGCGAAGGATCTGGAAGATGCTGCTAGATGGCATAATAGTAAAATATTGCACTGGCATGTTAATAAATTGAGAGGGAGTAGTCAGTCCGGACTTGTCCCAGTTATCAAACAGTTCGTGATAACGAACTGTAAGCAAGGAGCAACCTGGCTCAATCGTAACCGAAACTCTAAAAGACGGAATTTTGATACCAGTAGATACATCAAAAGAGTCGGATTTTTATACTGATTTCAAATATATACATTTCATCAAGCTTATTCTTACCCATTAAAAGTTACAAGCCTGAAAATTTGCGTTCTTTTTGAAAAAAGGGGGGAACCCCCCAAAAGTGACAGAATCTTAATGAAAATCAAACCATCAGATTCAGCGTATCAGTAAACCCTGCTGTAGAAATTTCAAGCTCCTATCTGCAAAAAAGTAGGATTTTGTATTTTTTGCCAGAAGAAAGATCACGAATGCGTGTTTATTTGTTTGTTGTTTTTTTTTTTTGCCAGGGGTGATCGTATCGATCCAGTCGTCCTAGAATATCATGAGGGAGCTCATTCGAACGGAAATTACAAGTTCTAGTGCTCTTTTTAAGTGACCAAAAAAAGTTGGAGGGCAACTATAGGTTGGAGGGTAACTATTATTCTAATTAAACAGCCTTTGTGATAAAGTTTTTTATTGTTTTAAAAATAAAGTTGTGAGAAAGAGTCAAACCTTAGCGTAAAGAGCGAGGCGTTCAGGAGGGGACAGCCCCTTTCATATATGGAATAATTTCTGTTTGTTTTAAGTTTTAATATTTCTCCTCACTTTCAGTTTAAAAAAACTTGTTTTTTTTGTTTTTGTTTTTTTATTAAAGATATGAACGGAGCCACAATTAGTGATATGGAAAGAGTTAAAGAAAGAAGGGCAGAACATTTTGAGAATGTGCAAAACCGAGATAGAGTTGCAGGAAAAGATATAGAGGAAAATGAAAAAGTTTTGTGATACCTTGGATGTAAAGAAAGATTTGTTTTGCAAGTGAGAACTAGCAATAGCGCTAAAAGGATTAAAAAATAACAAGGCCCCAGGTGCTGATAGTGTGGTAAATGAGTTTCTTAAATATGGTGGCTCTGAGGTCAGAAATAAGTTAGTGAAGATTATGAATATGATTTTTGAACAAGGGGAAGAGCCTAGCGATTTTAGCAAAACCTTAGTTAAACCACTGCATAAGAGAGTTGATGACAGTGAGTGTGGTAATTATTGAGGCATTAGTCTGGTCTCTGTGGGTAGCAAATTACTTAATAATATGATACTTTTTAGACTGAGAGATGCTGTAGACAAAGTTATAAGAGAAGAACAGTGCAGTTTTAGAAAAGGTAGAGGATGTGTTGACCAAATTTTCACTCTTAGGTTTATAATTGAGAAGTACCTGAGTTACTGAATACATTTGGTCCTCTGTTTAATAGATTACAAGCAAGCATTACATTCTCTTGATAGAACAGCTTTGGTGAAGGTCTCCTTGTATGGTATTAGTTTTAAAAAAACTTTTTCCACAAAATAAGTTTTTCAAGGAAAAGTAAAGAACTCCATTAAACCAAAGATGAGCAAAAATAGAATGAAATAATCTACCAAGCATAAAACTACCTCAAATTACCATCAATAAATAAATGAAACACGAAACAAACAGAAATTACAATAAATAACCGAGTCAAGTTCAAAACAAGCAGAAATTAAAATGATTAGGGCTCACAATGCCTTCTCAAGGCCAGAATATAATTTGCACTTTACTGAGAACAAAATTTAGGAAAAAAACTTTTCGCTTTTATAACTTTAATAAATCAAAAATTTTTTAAGATTTGAAGGAATAAATATGATCACACATATATTACACTGACAAAGCACATTCATTTGTGTTGTTTTCAGTTCAGGTTCAGGTTCATTTATTATTCAATCTTACATAATGACACTAAATATATACAGATATCTGGCAGTGAGACAAGCTCGTTTTGCACAGATAAAAAAAGAAAAACAATAAAGAAATATACGGATTTTCATTCAAAATGGTAGACATCACAAACAAATATAAATAAATTAATAAATGTAAGGTTAATTACTCACCACATCACGGCAGACACCCACCCGACGATACAAAAACAACTCTCAACCAGCAATGGGACAAGAAGAAGGATATCAAGATCCGAGAGAGATCAAAAAAAAAAAAAAAAATAATAATAATAATAATAATGAAAATATTATTTGACTAATAAATGTCCAAAAGGAATGATTTTATTTTATTTTTTAAAATTCCGATCGACACATCAAAATCAAAAATAGATTCATATTGGTTCCACGCGGCAACCACACTATTTCGTAGAGAAAACCGGGACCTCTCTGAAATTATCAACGGCTGGCGTAGTTTGCGTATGCTGCGAGCTAGATGAGAAGATGGCGGAGCAACTGGGAACAAATCAAAAGAAAAATAATAACTGGGCAGTGACAGGAGATTATGATTAACCTTGAATAATATCGAGTTAAAAGTAACTGCAAGTTCAACAGGAAGAATATTCAATAAACAATATAAACTCTTTGTAGAAGACTTACTGGGGAAAGACGCTGGGGAAGGAAGATAACTTTTTAAAATACGAAGCGCCTTATTTTGTTGCCTCTGAAGCGGAATTAAATGGGATCTGAAAGTATTCAAGTAAATAAGTGGGCAGTAATTTAGATAAGAATGAACAAGAGCGAAATAAATAGAACGCATAGCTTCGAGCGGCAAAATGAATTTCATACGTTGCATAATACCCACGTTCCTTCCAAGCTTCAATCTTATACCATTTATATGCGGCTTCCAACTCAAATTTGAGTCAACCAGCACACCAAGGTAACGAATAATTTCAACACGTGATATATCCATACCTGAAACAGATGACTTAATCAACTTCAGACATGGAAGTGCCCGTGACGTACGCAAAAATACCATAAACTTTGTTTTTGAAGTGTTCAGCGCTAGCCTATTTGCCGTAAACCATGCTACTAGTCTATCGAATACTAGACTTAAATTATGTTTGACACGATCTTCATCGATTCCAGAGACACTACAGGCTGTGTCATCTGCGAAGAGAACGGTCAGCCCTAGGTCCTCAACTGAATTACTAATATCATTAACATAAATTAGAAACAACAGAGGACCTTGGGGCACTCCAACTTTATTTGACTGGTTCGAAGACGTTGATATAACTTCGCCCCCATCAATACACTGGACTCTATCGCTTAAATATGACAATATTATCGATTTAGCCGGACCACGTATACCATAATTAGACAATTTTTAATTTAAAATCATGTGACAAATAGTGTCAAACGCTTTCCGTATATCCACGAATATAGAAGCTGGAATTTCACCCTTATCCAAGGCATCATGAATAAACTGGGTTACTGCCAAAATAGCATGCTCTGTAGAATGTCCTTTTCGAAACCCGAATTGGGACTTACTGAAAAAACTATTCTTGTCAAGAAAATTTACAATCCTCACGTACAAACAACGTTCAATAATTTTTCCGAAAGCAGATAGAATAGATATGGGCCTATAGTTGGACGGGTCTTTTATATCTCCCCCTTTGTGTAGTGCAATGACACGGGCGGACTTCATACATGAAGGGAAGATACCATTCTTGAAACAAAGATTAATTATGTGCACAAGAAAATTTACTATACTAGGCATAATCGATTTAAGCAAGTTCGTAGAAGATCCGTCGATTCCTTCTGAGTGTCCATTTTTGAGTTGATGAAGTACAAGCATCAATTCAGCAGACGAGACTGGAGTGAGGAATATGGATCGCTCAGTAGAAGAGGGTAGAAAACTTTTGAAATCAGCAGAATTTGGCGTTGATTTTTGGGATGCCTCTTCCGACGTCTTTTCACCTATTTTAGCGAAGTGCGTGTTGAGTATGTTGGCGACATTAAGTTTTCCTTTAACAGCTGTATCACCACCTGGGGGCATCATTTCGTCCGGAAAAGAATTCAACTTTTTTTTGCAGATACAATCGTTTATTAATGTCCATACCTTCTTAGGAGATCCATGCGCGCTATTGAATGCCTTCAAATAGTAGAGCTGTTTAGCAGACCTGAGAGCTTTGGTTAAGCAATTTCTGTAAGCTTTAAAAAAGGCTTGATTTGTTTCATCTGGATTCGATAGATATATTTTATACAGCCTGTTCTTTGATTGGATCGACCTTAGTAGTCCTCGTGTAACCCAAGGCTTTTTAGATCTGTTGTAACGTCTTAGACGGGTTGAAGACATCGGACAAGCCACATTAAGTGCTGTGGTAAATTCGTTGACAAAATACTGTGAAGCTTGATTTACATCCTCGCAGTCTAAGCACGGAGAGGGGTCAATTTTAAGCAGCAGTTCATTCAACCGCTGAACAGATGTAGCATCAAGTCTTCTAGTTGTTTTGATCGGAGTCGCCGTTTGTCGCCCAGTTTTTATCTCCATCAAAAGCATAAAGTGGTCTGACGTGTCATCGATAATAACATGACACGAATCAAATTCCATATTCAGAAAAATATTGTCGATTATCGTTGCTGTCGAGCTTACAACTCGAGTTGGAATACGACAAGCTGGGAGAAGCCCCAGCGAAAGACAAAGTGTCAGAAAATCAACAGCCGAAGGCGAATATTGTGTAGATGAAAGATCATGACCAGCATTACTTATATCAATATTAAAATCCCCAATGTACATAATCTTCCGACTTCACTCGATTGCGATCGAAGAAAACGCTTCCAGCTTACTTATGAAATGTTGCACCGAAGAGCTAGGTGGTCTGTAAAACAAACAACACAACACTTTTTCATTACCAAAATCAAGCTCGACAACCAAAAATTCAAACAACATTTCTTCATACATAGAATCAAAATCCGAAACAATCCTGTAAGTAATATCATTATGAATAAAAAAACCAAGGCCTCCTCTCGATCTGTCATTCCTAGTCTTAGAAATAAAATTGTAACCGTTAATATTCGCTAGGTGACTAGTTGACTCATTTAAGAAAGTCTCACATACAGCTAAAACATCAACTCGGTAGCATGGAAGGAACGAAGATAAATGGTCTAAACTACTCATCAACCCGCAACAGTTTAAACTCGCCAGCCTCACACTACCAGGAGAAACATGTCTGTTAATCTCATTAGGGAGTAAATATTTGTTAATAGGGAGGGATCTAATAGAAATATCATATTCATCATCCGAAAAACCACAATCTGCAGAAATTTTTATTAAATCTAATGGGTCTCTCTCAAAATCTCCCAACCTACTCGATGTCCCATCACCAGTAGAATTAATCATAATCATTTTGACTTACCAAACCGTCTGGTGGGAGTCTGTAGCGATGCGGCAATAAATCATCAACCAAACCTTGATGTGGAAGAGTACGGCACGTCTTGTAAAATATCTGATCTTCAACTGAAAAAAACACACGAAGCAAAAACAGAACCTGATTTCTAGGCCTATGGAAAATAGAAAAAAAGAATAACGACGATGAAGCATAATCTGGCATGGCAGACTTAACAAGTCGAAGTCGCATTGAGCACTGAACACAATAAGAAAGAAAAAAACAATGAAAAGAAAAAAACCAACACTGACTAGTGGTCATTTTCCCAATCATGACACACACCAACAAAATGAACTTGTTTCATCTCTCGATCGCGGACAAATTTCAGTAAACAAATAAAACAAATAATGGTCCGTGTATACACTACAAACAAACTAATTAATCTTTTCCCAGTCAGAAGAATCACTTTTTTTCACTTCTAGCCATAAGTTAATACCCTTATGACGCACTCTGGATGAAACGATATGTTTTGACTCTTTCATTTCTTGTGCTTTCGAGAGTAGGGAGTTTCAAATCATGTTAAGAGCAGGGGGCAGGTCTGTAGAGATTATAATCCCACTACCTTTTAGCTTTTTAACATTGTTCATGATCGACTGGACATCACTCTCCGAGCTTAGTGAAATAAATACGGGGGACTCCTTGCGTCGGCTATTTTGCTTGCTGCGCCTATTTGTGATGTTTGCAGCCCGTGAAGAAATCCGATAGCACTTAGTCATAGATATGTCACTAGTTACACCCAGCTTTTCGCTAACTAATTTAATGACGCTATCTTCAACTTTCTTGTTAGGCTCTTCTGCCGGTAAACCATGCACAATAAGGTTCAGACGGCGATCTTTCACGTCGATAAGTAATAGCTGTTTTTCCAGGGCCTGGTACTTGTCGACATACTCGTCGATAGTTTTCTCAAAGTTATTAAGCCTCACATCTCGGTCGGCAGCCTCCGTTCTCAGCGACGCGATCTCAGAAGTAATTCCGTCAAGCTTATTATTTAATTCTGTCTGCGTAGCAATAATAGAATCCAGTTTTCCGCTCAAAACTTTTCTGAACTCGTCGAACGATTTTTGCGTAACATTAGCCATGATAAATCTCGATTATAAATCCGCTTCGGGAGAATTGGGGATTAGCAGTTCATTCGAAATAGCATCAAAAGGGACTTACTGGCAAGGGGGGTGTGTGAATACCCCCCACTAACCAAATATAGCACGATTAAATCAGCTCTTGACTCCTACAGGCAATGCATCAAACAGGTTTGGTCAATTAACTGTATGGATGCAATCAGGTAAATTTAATTTCGTAACAATGAAATCACTATCCGAATAGTTCAAATTATAATCCTTTTTAAACTGGTTTAGCTCTTCACACTTTGAACTCTGAAAATGAACAACCTAAAGTGTAATTTATGTTCTGGCCTTGAAAAGGCATAGGGGTTTTATGATTCCATATTTTATGCTCTTTTCAAATATCACATGTCTTTTTACATTCCACTGCAATTGTTACAACCCTTATGCACCCCAGCTAAAAATCAACAGAACTTAAATTAGTACTTTATAATATGCTGGAATCTCCTGTTTTTCACTTTTTTCATCTTTTATTCCATTTTACTGTTTGATAATACAATTATATCTCAAATCACAGTATCAGGGCTGCCACAGGTTCAAGTAGTAAAAAATAGGAGCTTAAGGACCTCTTTTTAGTCGAAAAATGGACCTCTCTAGGGACCATTCTAGATGCAAAATGGATCCCAAAACTCAGTTTTCAGAAAGATTTTGAAAGAAAAGGCAGTGACACAACAGCAAATGGCACTTGAGTAAGGAAAAAAAATGGGACAATAATTTACAGACATCTCTCCATGACCAGAGGCCAAGTGATAATTAAGAAACAGACCACCTGAGAATCATCATGTCATGGGAGGAGCCTTTTTCTTCTTCTTTTCCTTAACGCTAACTTTCAAATATGATGAAAAAGAGATAAGGGTACGGTAACTAGAAAACACAACCTATTTGTTTCAGTTTTTTGCACTGCCTTCTGCTAGAACGGACATGTGATCAGCAACTGTTTCTTTGATTCTAACTGCTGCTGAGTGGTTTCAAGAGTAGCAGCTTCCTTTTTTTGTTCAGTATAGAAAATGATATACTTAAATAGAGCTGGCATCTGTTCCATTAGTCTCAAAGCAGCAGATCCTATTGTTAACCATTTAATGGGTAAGTGTCTAAAAAAAACAAGACTTAGGAACGCCAGTTTTCTCTTGAATCTTCCTGTAGTCTTCTTGTCTAGCAGGTCACCAACAAAAAAGTAGTACACTCTGCTGATCAGATCAGAACAATTTTCACCGATTTTCTGCAAACCCTTTGAAAAAGGCGTTGTGTATCAAATGAATCTAGCAGGTATTAATACCAGGAGACCTTTGCTACCTCTTAATTCACGTTTTTTACTGTCAATCAGTTGTAAATTTGTGTGTTCCTATTTAGATCATCACAACTTAACACTAGTTGTTTAGAGATAGATAAACCATTCTCATCAATCATTCTCACTTCAAATCTTCAGCTATGGCATTTCCAACAAATGGTTTTAACACCACCTCCTTTGTATTTTGTACTTGGAGCCATTCTCTTATTTTTTTTTCTCTCTCTGTGTATAACTAAGTGACAACTAGAAAAGTTTTCTAAGTAGTTAACACAGTCAACCAATCCCTGCCACCTTCTAGCCTATTGACTCCAGTGGCAAAGGAGGTTACTCCTTTCCGTTACTAGTCTGTCTACTCTGTCCAGCCAGCAATGCTGTAGCCTATGTAACAACAAGTTTTGTCTTTCTTAGACAAGCAAAAACAGGTTCCAAGAATCTCAATTGAAACAAAAATACTAAAAACCATATACTCACAGATATTGGTAGCCTTCAGGATACCGAGCTTTAAATCAAAGCAAGAAAAGGGACTTTAGGGACCTTTATCAATTTAAAGAACCAATAGGGACCTTCACTTGATTTTAGGGACTTTAGGGACTTTGTGGCAGCCCTCCAATATGAAGAATTTCCCAAAAATATCTTCTTATGATCCAACATGTATCAATACACCATGCTGTGTTTGGGTTACTGGTACACATTTTAACAATGACAGCATGTTTTTAAAACTATCTATCTAAAGTTTACTAATTAATAAATTTATCAATTGATTAAACAACCAAATAAAAAAAAATGGCTTTTAAAATTAAGTAACCACATGAAAGCCTATATCAAAATGGTGTAATGACATTTTTTGCTTCATAATTGGCCAATATAATCTCATGCTTCAATTTTAATCTTAAACAAATAATATACAGAATTAAGGACAGAGCTGTAGAAAAATTTGTGTACAGATTGCACCAATAAAATAATCTCTTTTCGTCAATTGTAGCCAAATGAAAGTGGTATTTTTGCATTATATTCACTAAACAATTTATTGAATTTTGTGGAACTGGTGTCTAGTGCTTATGCCCAAAACAATGAGCATTTATGGAGATGTATGCACCCCTAAATATGGAACATCTAATGCTCACAGAGCAGGATATTTAACAGAATTTTAATTGAGAAGGAAACAGTCTGTCCTATTAGAGTAATTGTGCCTTTTTGATAGAAATGGCTACAATATTCAAATCAGAAAGTAAGAAGCCAGCTGGTGGGACACCAGATAGGCTAGTAGCCAAGCATCAAATCCAGGTACTTGTTTATCTTTTTTAATGGTTAACTGAAACCAATATATTGATACTGAAATGCATTGTTGTACTTGAGAAACTAATACACATTTGGACTAGGGGACTAACACAATGTTTGAATAACAACAATTTGTTTTTAGAATTATTTAATTAATATTTAATAATAAATTTATAATTTATTGAGTAAATTTGTCAGTTAATTTAAAAATCAAATAAACATTTTTTTGTTAAGATCTAAAAATCACAGGAAAGCCATTCTTATACAAACATTATTATTACTTCTGAAGTGGTGATTTTCAACAAAATTCTAATTTTTTGGGATTTGAAAAAAAATTACCCTATACAATTGAAGAATAAAATGGAATGAAAAATGAAAATATGACAAATAGGAAATTTCAGTATGTTATAAAGTAAGAATTTTAGATTTTGAGATTTTAATTAAAGTGCATGATTGTCACAAATTGGGATACACTGTAAAAAAAAAGCACAAGTAGGATATGCTATGATATTTGAAAAGAGCATCAAATATTAAACATCATGGTAGGTTAGCCTAGGCCTACTATAAGCGTTTCCTTCAAAGTGTAACATTCTAACTTATCTTTCTATTCTAGTGACTTGGGTTTCTACAGTTATTGAATAAAGTCATTGCTGTATCTAACGAATTTTTACATGGTGTCAGATATGGAAGCCAGTATACAATACCCTACAATGGATTGGTCAAGTGACAACCTGAAGAAGGTATGGTCAAGATTCAGAACACATGCGAATCTTATGTTCCAAGGCCCTCTCAGTGGAAAATCCAAAAAAATACATTGTGCATTCTTGCTAATATGGCTGGGAGACAAAGGAAGAGATATATTTTGTACATTTACAACATCCAATGAGGAAACAGACAATTTGGATGCATACATATCAAAATTCAATGAATATTTCAGCCCCCTATCAAACACGGTATTCTCGAGATATATTTTCACAAAAATGACCAACGTGAAGGCAAAATTACTGATCAGTATATCAGAGACTTAAAGTTGTTGGCTCAAAAATGTGAGTATTCAACAACTACCTTAAAAGAAGAAATGATAAGAGACAGACTGGTATGCAGCATAACCTCAGCAAAGGTCAGAGAAAAGCTCTTACAAACAGGTTCAACTCTGAGCCTTTCACAAGCAGAAACAATTGCAAGGACACATGTAGAAAATCAAGTGCAACTTAGAACCATGGCCTGGCCTGGTCCAAGCCAGACATACATATAAAACGAAAAGTGAATTTCATTCAAAGGAAAGAAGACAAACCACAGCTCACAAGCCAAAGCTTGTTACTTCTGTGGTGGAGATTGCTCACCATTGCCCAAATGCCCTGCAAGAGGAAAGGTATGTAGCAATTGTGACAAGCTGAACCATTTTGCAAAAGTCTGCAACAGTAGCAAGAAAATAGTAAACCTCATAAGCCAAGAGGCAGGTCAAAGCCAACAGGATGACATCTTTATTGACACAGTAAACGTCATTTATATGGTGAATATGGAAATGGGTATTGACCAACCTTATGTGAAATTAACAATCAACAAACAAATAAAAGTCACCTTCAAAATTGATACTGGTGCACAGGCAATATTTTACCAGAAAGGAACTTCAACACCCTTAATCCAAAACCCATTGTATCTAAGACACTACATATCCTTACCAGCTTTGGTGGTCAAAAAATTCCAACTCTGGGAATCTGTAGCCAAACTTGTGAATATACAAATGTCAGAAAAGAAACCAAACTTTTTTTATGGTAAATGATTCCCCAATACCAATCCTTGGGTTCAGCACCAGCAGGAAACTGAACTTGGTGAAACTAGTTCTATCACTTGAAAGCTCAAAGCCCCAAAAGTCTGTGCACCTTCAAGAAGAATTTAGTGACTTTTTCCAAGATATCAGCCACCTTGAAGGAAAATGCCAGATCACATTAAAAGAAAGAGCTGAACCAAAAGCTGTGCCAGCCAGACAAATCCCAATATCCATTCAAGACAGCTTTAAGAAGGAACTTGATAGAATGGAAAATCTTGGGGTCCTAGAGAGTCTCCCACCCCACTGACTGGGTTAATGCTATAGTCGTAGTTGAAAATCCAGATAAAAGTCTTCAAATATGCATCAACCCACACGATTTGAACAAGGCCATCAGACACTCCCACCATCCAATGCCAAGATTTGATGAGGCAGTTTTGAAACACGCCAGTGCAAAATATTTCACGAAACTTGACGCCCGTCATGGATATTGGGCCCTTGAGCTTGACAATGAGTCATCCAAGCTAACCACTTTCAATACACCACATGGGTGATACAAATTTAAATGGATGCCCTTTGGATTAATCTCTGCACAGGACGAATTCCAGCATTGCATGGAAGAGGCCTTTGAAGGTTTCTCATTCATAGTGGATGATATCAACATTTCTCGCCAGACTGAAGAAGAACATGATGCCAATATTCATAGTGCACTAATAAGAGCCCACCAGAAACAGGTCAAATTCAACCTACGAAAATGTGTGTTCAAACAAGAAAGCATACCTTACTTTGGGCACATAATATCCAAAAATGGCATCAATCCAGATCCACAAAAGGTTCAAACACTAAAAGAAATGCGGGCCAAATCTAAGCTAATAAAAACGAACTATGAACCATTTTGGGAATGATGAATTATCTAGCAAGATATAATTCAAACCTTTTGTTGCTGAACCAACCATTTTGTAAACTAGCAAACCAACAGGAGTTCCATTGGGAAACCCAGCGTGAAGCAGCGTTTACCTGCATCAAGTAATCGATTTATGACTCTCTTGCATTCTTTAATCCTGCATCAGGAAACATAGCACTCCAGGTTGATGCATCAAAGTTCAGCCTTGGAGCCCCCATTCTTCAGAACAAAAGGAATGTGTCATTTCCTTCATGATTGCTTAACAAAACAGAACAAAACTATTCCCAAATAGAAAAAGAACTGTATGCCATCCTCTTTGGCTGCATGCATTATCATCAATATCTATACAGCAAGAAATTCACTGTTGTGTCAGATCATAAGCCTCTGCAAGTCATGCTAAACTGCCCAATTTCAAAATCATCACCAAGGTTTCAGTGGATGCTACTAAAAATCCAACCATACAATTTCCCAGTGGTATTCTGTCCTGGCAAAGAAATTCCTGTTGCTGATGCATTGTTGTGGTTCTACCTTAATGAACAAGGCAATGAGACTCAATTAGACATAGAGTCATCTGTACTTTCTGTAATGGCGTTTTTTTCAGTAAGCACAGAAAGACTAAACAAATTGAAAGAAGAGATAGCGAATGACCCTCAATTAATCCAGTTTGCCAAATTCATCCAGAGTGGATGGCTTGAAGCTAAAAGAAGACTACCTGTAGAAATACTCCCATTTTGGAATGTCAGGTCTGAATTGACTGTCATCAGTCAGATCCTTCTGAAAGCAGATTGCTTGGTCATCCCTCTCAAATCCCATAAAGATATTCTTAACCACATCCATTCAGTGCATCTAGGAATAGAAAAGACCAAGCAGCAAGTTAGCTACATTGTATGCTGGCCGGGAATAACAACAGATATTGAAGACTATACAAAACATTGCTAAGCTTGCACCAAATACCAAAATTCAAATCAAAAGGAACCCTTTTTAACCCATGACATCCCCCACTTACAGTGGGAAAAGGTTGGCTGCAATTTATCCTATGATAATGGAGAACAATATCTTATAATAGTTGATTATTACATCCAGTTTATTGAGCTTGACAGAGTTGGGCACCATGCACACGCCCACCATATCATAGCATGTCTGAAGAGGCATTTCATGAGACATGGAACCCCATGCATACTTGTATCTGGTAATGGCCCCCAATTTACCTCAGAACTGTTTCAGAAATTCATAAAAGACTGGGAAATAGAACAGAAGACATCATCACCAAATTTCCTGCAATCAAATGGCTTAGCCAAAAGATCAGTACAGACAGTTAAAGATATCCTTGTTAAAACTGAGCTAGCTAGAGGTGATTATAATTTGGCCTTACTCAAATACAGGAACACCCCTATCAATGGTTTTGCATCACCAGCCCAGCTACTAATGAGCAGAAACTTGAGATCAATCGTTCCATTCTCTCCCCACGTATACTCCATCATGGCAAATTCAGAAAACATAGAAATAAGCAACAAACATGCCAAAAGAAATATCATGATAGAAACTCAAAGAAGCTAAATCCCCTACAAGCAGTCCATGCCCAAATCCATGGCAAAGCATGGGAATTGGGTGAAATTAAGAAAGCAGACACTAATCCTCAGTCATACATAATTGAGACAAATGATGGGGGGAAAATATTGCTGGAATAGGAAGCATATAAAAGTTGTTCACCAGCTAAACAAACCACTTTCTACTGGTCAACCAGCAAGAACTCCACAGGCTGAACCCATTGCATGCCCATTCCTTGAAAATCCTACATCATCATCAAATGCACCAGGCATTTCTATTGCATCTCTATCCATAAATCCACTTATAGCTGCCACACCTCCATCCAAAACCCCTGAATCAAGCTGCCCACAACAAGCTGCTGACAATACCAGTCCAGTCTTCCACACACTAATACCCACAACCAGCATGGATCTTGCTGCCCATTCAGATTTGCAGAATTCTTTTCACTCAACCTGCTCAGGTTGTTATTTTAAGCCTGTAAAGAAGCTTAACCTCTAAGTACCAAAAGTCAGATGAGATACATAAAGAAAATGAGTGGAGTGCTTTATTCCCAGCAAAGTGAAGTGAGATGATAAGCAAAGTTTTAAAATGTTATTAGTCCCAGTTAAAGTCAAAACATTGTAGATAAATCCTTGTAAAGGATGCCCTATTCAATGTACAAAAAAAAAGAAGTGAGCCTAGTGCCTTCTTATAAGTAAAGTGAAGTGATATTATAAAAGGAAATATGAATTATTCTCAAGTAGCCTTAATGTTACCAAAGTTGAATTAGTTATCCTTTTGTTGTTATTCAAGTATATTTTTGTAACCACCCACTGATTTTGGAAAGGAGGAAAGATGTAACATTCTAACTTATCTTTCTATTCTAGTGACTTGGGTTTCTTCAATTATTGAACAAAGCCATTGCTGTATCTAACAATTTTTACAAAAGGAGCCCCTTATCTAAAACAGTACCAAAATTAATTACTATAATGTTAGTGAATGCAAGAAAGGACTTGTAGGAGTAAAATTCTAGTTTAGCTAATTTTTGTAATCATGGAAAGGGGTTAGGTTAGGAAAATGAAACCTTCAGGGATAAGTCTACAGACAAAAGTATGACCTGGGAAGGTATTTTGAAGTCTTTACCTATACTCCTTCTCTCTATAGAGGGCAGTGATGTTTGATAACCTTTAAAAATCTTTGTGTTATCAAAATGAAACCTTGTAAAATAAATCTTCTGCTTAAATGCAAGTAAAACAAAACTGTTTTCAGCTTCACACTTTGTTCAATCCTAATTTATGAGGTTTCAAACATCTGCAAATACATAAATCTTAAATTTAGAAAAAAAACATTTATTATTATTATTATTATTTATTGGAAAACCCGTCATACAAAAAAGGAAAAGATGCAGCAATAAGCAAAACAACAAAAAAAAGCAATACACATAAACTTAGGAGTTATACATGTGGTTTGTAGTGACGAACGCTGGAGCTAAGATCTAAATCAGCACTTAGAACAAATTACACAAAACGAGAAAGAAAAACACAATTATACACTGCTCTGTAGGTACGCGACATGTTTCTTTTCTTTTTTTTAGGCTCCTAAATACTGAACAAACATAAATAATATGAACATCATTGCATCAAGCCGTAATTGGTAAAAAAAACGAAAAAAACAACAACCAAACACTAATTACACTAAGCGCAAAAACAAACACAAAAAAAAAAAAAAAAAAAAACAAATACATCTTAACTAATGGGTTAATACTGACGACCAGGGATGATTCAACTTCATTAAACGGGAATTATAAGCACGAATTTGCTTTTCCACCGCTATAATGGGGTCAGCAATGCTGAATTTTCTAATCAGATAAGAATTGCGCGTCCAAGGGGGAAAACGTAAAAGATATTTTGCGAACCGGAAGAAAACTGAACGAATTTTGACTTGTCAGAATTTGTGAGCATTTTCCAAAACGGCGATATGTACAAATAATGTGGTAGAGCGACAGAGTTAAAAAGTTTCGAGAGAAGATGGCGGTTGAACCGTAACTTATTAGTTACAAAAGAAGCACATGATAACCCAACTCTACGCTCAATGTGAGCAATTAATAGTTTTCGCATGTGCATTACTGACGAACCAATGGGAAGACCGAGGTAGGTGATATGATCTACTGGCTTAATCCTACTATTTCCGAGAGGAATATCCCTAGGTGACGCTTGCTTCCAATTGAAGAATACAACTTCGGACTTTTCAGCATTGAACTGAAGACCTAGTTTCGCATACTCAGATTGTAGCGTTGCGAAAGTCTCGCTTATGCGCTGGATAGTGCGGCCCACATTCAGAATGTCGTCTGCATAACATCGAG
The DNA here is from genome assembly GCA_029168905.1 of Artemia sp. Kazakhstan ARC1039. Lineage (NCBI taxonomy): Eukaryota > Metazoa > Arthropoda > Branchiopoda > Anostraca > Artemiidae > Artemia > Artemia sp. Kazakhstan ARC1039. Next base: position 28,999 of record JAQQPU010007784.1, read on the forward strand.
AGATAAATCAAGACCGGCAAAGATGAATGATGTGGGAACAGCTGACTGTGCATCAAGAACTACATTATTGAAGAGTGAAGGGGAAGAAACAGCACCTTGACGGGTACCTTTTTCAACATTGACAAAAATATTAGGGGTTGGTGCATAGACTTGAAAGCCGTCAACTTTAGCTAATGGGTGAAGTATTAGGCGAACATTAAGACGATAATACATGTCTTGAAGGGCTCTGATATATGAGGGGCTCACTCCACGTTTTGCTGCATGGAGTAGCATAGCGGCGTGAATGAGATAGTTGAAAGCTTTACGAACATCATGCCCAGCCAACACGAGAGTTTCACCTGATGCATCAGCATCAATCAATGCATTTGTGACAACTGACAAAGTGTGGGCACAACCGAGACGTGGCTGGAATCCAAATTGGTTAGGTGGAACATAGCATTTTGCATTCAGTTGGTCACTGAACAGAAGTTCAAAAAGCTTACAGAAGGTAGTGGCCACTGTTATAGGGCAGAAGGATGAGCACTAGGTTGCGAGTTTACCTTTCTTTGGAATTGGAGTAACTGAATCTTGACAAATCAATGTTTGTGAATTATACAACTTTTACAAAATGGATTTGT
>JAQQPU010007785.1:0-24209 GCA_029168905.1 Artemia sp. Kazakhstan ARC1039
TCCAAAACATCACTTGTGTATTATACAGTACACAATCACCCCATCTCCTCCAAAACACTTTTCAGTCATTTCTTGTCTAAAAATTTTTATTTCAAGTCAATCCTTAATAGGATCAAATTCGCAAATCCTACACTCCAATTCGCAAATCTCATTACCCCTCTTTAGCTGTCAATCAAACAATTATGATTGTAGTGTCCCGACCTACATTATTATGAAATTCTTATCAACAAAAAAAAAAACACTCTCATACTGCTATCTTTTTTGCAATGTTTAGGAACAGGAGGGGAATCCCCGCTCGTTTGGAATGGTACCAACAGGGCATAAGCAAATAGCACGTAGTCTGGAAAGACACCAAGGAACATAAGGCAAGCAAATCCATTGTCTCGGTAAATAACATGGAGATTTCTATAGCTTCAAGCAAATAACATGGAGATTCCTATAGCTTTATGCAAATAACATAGAGATTCCTATAGCTTTATGCAAATAACATGGATATTCCTATAGCTTTATGCAAAGTATAAGTTAACATACTACTCGTGTTTTATTTGTTCGTTTTTTCCCCAGGGGTCATCGTATCGATCCAGTAGTCCTAGAATATCGTGAGAGGGCTCATTCGAATGGAAATTTAAAATTCGAGTGCCCCTTTTAAATGACAAAAAAAGTTGGAGGGCAACTTGCCCTCCTCCCACGCTCATATTTTTCTCAAAGTCACCCAATCAAAATTTCGAGATAGCCATTTTGTTCATCATAATCGAAAATCTAATTAATATGTCTTTGAGGATGACTTAATCCCCCACTGTTCCCGGGGGAAGGGCTGAAAGTTATAAGCTTTGGCCATCGTTTACATATAGTATTGGTTATTGGGAAGTATACAGGTGTTTTCAGGGGGAATTTTTTTCTAGTGGGGGGTCGGGGTCAGAGTATGGGTTACGGGGGAGGATCTTTCCATGGAGGATATTTCCTAGGGGGAAAGGACATTTCTAAGGGGGCGCCAGATTTCCCAAGCATTATTTAAATAAACGATCAGAAATTAAATAAAAAACAAATTTTTTTCAACTGAAAGTAAGAAGCAACATTAAAACTTAAAACGAGCAGAAATTATTACGTATATGAGGGGGTTCGCCCCCTAGTCAATACATCGCTCTTTACGCTAAAGTTTTTTTAGTACTTTCAAAAGAGCTTTCTGTTCTAATTAACCGGCCTTTGTGATTCAAGGGTTTGTGATTCGAACAAAATTCGAACTTTAGCGTAAAGAGCGAGGTATTAACAAGGGAGAAAACTCTCTAATATTCGTAATAAAAACATCCGAATATACAAATTCGTTCTGTAAATTAATTCGTAAGTAACGTCAGAACAAAATTTCGAGAAAGCCAATTAGCCAAATAAGAAAAATTAATATGCGAATTTCTTCTGAATTATTCATGTACAGTGAGCCAAAATCAAAGCTGTTATTAATTCAAAAACGTTCAGAAATTAACTAAAAAAACAAGTTTTTGTAACTGAAAGTAAGGAGTGACATTAAAACTTAAAACGAACTTAAATTATTCCGTATATGAAAGGGGCTGTCCCCTCCTCAACCGCCTCAATCTTTACGCTAAAGTTTGACTCTGTCTCACGAGTTGGTATGGGTAATTACATACGAGGCTGACATAAATTATGCATGTTTTTTGTCTGTTTGTCGATGTTTTTTTCATGGTTTTGTTCAGTTTGATGGTTATTTTATGTTTTTTTCATGGTTATATTGTTGTTTGATGGTTATTTGATGTTTTTTCTGTTCTGTTTGTTGATGGTTATATGGTTATTTCATGGCTTCTGTTCTGTTTGTTGATGGTTGTTTAATGATTATGAGTGTTAGTCAATTTATTTGTTGTTTTCTTGGATGTAAACATAAGTCCAACAACAATTGCTGGATGTAGACATAAGTCCAACAACAATTGCTGGATGTAGACATAAGTTCAACAACATTTCTTGGATGTTTCTTGGATGTAGACATAAGTCCAACAACAATTGCTGGATGTTTCTTGGATGTAGACATAAGTCAAACAACAATTGCTGAATGTTTCTTGGAAGTAGACATAAGTTCAACAACAGTTGCTGGATGTTTCTTGGATGTAGAAATAAGTCCAACAACAATTGCTGGTTGTTTCTTGGATGTAAACATAAGTTCAAAAACAATTGCTGGACGTTTCTTGGATGTAGACATAAGTCCAGCAATAATTGCTGGATGTTTCTTGGATGTACAGATAAGTTAAAAAACAATTGCTGGATAATCGATTCAAACAGGACAAAATCACGTGTCTTTTTCAACGTCAATCAGGGGAAATTGCTAAGTGTATTGATCCACTAAGGGGAAAGGATTTATGGGAAATTGATTTGCATAATCGACGGGGAATTCTAACATGAGGGGAATTAGAAACAATATGGCTTCTCTACTTTAGTGTCAGAGATAAATTAATATTCTTTATTTTTAAATATGGCTTCTCTGGTCCTTAGTGTCAGAGATTAATTAATATTCTTCCGAAACCTTAATAGTGTAACTAGGAACACCTTAGATTTTTTCAGAAATTCAAACGAGATCAAAACAGATTGAAAATATTTAACGCGGGGAATGGTTTCTTGGGAACTTTAAATATGACATCGCAAAAGGATGCCGAAACAAAAGAAACATTCTGAAATTACTTTTAGGGGATTATTTGGGTGAAAACATATTAATCAACATTTTAGGGATTTTTTGGATGAAACAGTTTGAGACATTTTAGAGGATAATTTGGGGTGAAACTCTGTGGTCTTTATAATACACAAGTTCCATTTGAACAGTTTTGTAAGGTCCCCTAACCCAACCCCCCAGGGCCCCCCCCCCCTTTTTTACTTTTTATGAGCTTGAGATACAGAAAGGCCCCCCTCCCCCGGGCTCCCAAAGCCCCTCCCCATCTTTTTGGCCTCCATTTTTTTAATACTTTTTTTGCGTGCTTGAGACACAGGAGGACTCCCCTCCCTTCAACTTTATGGTCCCCCCCCCAACTTTTTTTGAACTTTTTTTATTTATTTTTAACATGGTATTTTTTCTGACTTTTTTTTATTATTATTTTTTTAACATGATATATTTCTCAACCTTTTTCTACATGTCTTCGAATGACAAGAAACACAATAAAAACATTAGAAATTCACAATTAATATTTGCACAATTTGTTAGAAGTAACAGTTTTTTCTTAGTAGTAACAAATTTCTTCTAATATAACCAAGTTTTCCATCAAAGATAACGAATTTTTTCATTATGATAACAAGTTTTCTGTCAGAAGTAGCAAGCTGTCCTTAACACCAATAAATTTTCTCTTCGAAGTGTCAACATTTTCCCTTAATACTAAAAACTTTTACTTAACACACTCAAATTTCTCTTCGATGTTATCAACATTTCCCCTTAATACTAACAAACTTCCACTTAAAACTATCAAATTTTTCTTAGAAGTATAATTTTTTTCCGTTCATGATAAAAAGTTTTCTGTCAAAAGTAGCAAGTTTTCCTTAACACTAACAAACTTTCTCCTCGAAGTAGTAACTTTTTCCTCGACACTAACAAACTTTTACTTAATACTATCAAATTTCTCTTTAAAGTAACAATGTTTCGTCAGTGGTAACAAATTTTCTGTTAGAACTAACAAGTTTTCTGCCAAAGATACCAGATTTTGCTTAGAAGTAACAAATTTTTCGTTTATGATAACAAGTTTTCTGTCAGAAGTAGCATGTTCTCTTTTAAAGATACCATATATACGTTTCAAAGGTTTTCATACGTTTCATACGTTCATATTATACTTTTAAAGAACCAAAGATACGTTTCAGATACGTTGGGCGTATCTGAACATATGCCCTTTGGTTGTGGTCACTTTTCGAAGAAAAGATTTAAGCTACAGATACGCCGCGAAAAACAAGGAAAACTCAAAACACTAATTAGTGAAATTTTTATCAATTTTTGGAGCTTCAAGTTGTTCCACCACCACAGTCGTAAGCTAGGCCTATCATTCTTATGATTCCAGTACTTTGAACATTATAATGTTGGGGATGAGGTCGGTTTTACCTAGATTATATTGCCTAGTGTTAAAACAGACTGATTATGTTGATTATTGTTGACCATGGATACACAACCTTCATTTTATGAAAGATCCCAAATTGGGCTGCACGAGCCTGGAGCCTGACTTATTTTTACTTTTATTAATCTTTCGCTAAGGGCAATTCCATGGAAACGTCAACCTCAGGGTCAAATTTAAAATTGTCCGAGGAAATATTTGTTTGTGTCTATCTTATTACAAATTGTCTGAGCTTTATGAATATGCAAGAATCATTTTAATGTGAAAACCGCAATTACGTTTTTTTTAGGTCAAATTCGCATGTTTTATTGACATCGGAATTGGAAATCTTACGGTTATTTTACGGTTATATGGAAATTTTGAGCCTGACTTATTTTTACTTTTATTAATCTTTCGCTAAGGGCAATTCCATGAAAACGTCAACCTCGGGGTCAAATTTAAAATTGTCGGAGGAAGAATTTGTTTGTGTCTATCTTATTACAAATTGTCTTAGCTTTATGAATATGCAAGAATAATTTTAATGTGAAAACCGCAATTAAGTTTTTTAGGTCAAAGTCGCATGTTTTATTGACATCGGAATTGGAAATTTTATGGTTATTTTAATCCGATCACCACGGGATTAAAATAACAGCGATTTTGAGTAACGTGGACCCATATTTAAGCCGTGACATTATTTAATCGATGTCAGTTCATGATTAGCAGTTCTTAGTGGTTTTCTATATCATTCAAACCTGCCTCTCAGAAAAATGCGACAGAAGAAAATTCTCAAGACAGAAGAAGCATTGCAGTATCTGGATGAATCTGACGAGCCAGAAGATATGTCCAACAGTGAAGGTGATGGTGACCCTTCGTTTCTGCCGTCTAGTGACTCTGAAAGTCCCAGTGAGTTGACACCAGCGCTGGTTGTGAATATTAGTACTGAGCCCCATGCGACAGTTTCAGCTAATTCTGAAGAGAATGATCCTGCAGAGGTAAATATTATAGGTATCATTTCCTCCAATGGAAGTCTCTTGGCCACTGGTTCGACATCCAAAAGAGCACACAGAAAGGCTCAACGGGTTTCAGGCAAAGAATACGTATCTCCTGCTACTGGAAAGTTTGTGAAGGCGAAAGCGAGGTCTGAAAATCCCTGTAATCACGAAAAATGTACGAAAGGTTTTACAGACGAGATGTTGAACGGTATGTTTGCATCGTTTTGGAATGTCGGAAAAGAGGCAGGCAACCACGATCAGCAAAGACAGTTCATCGCTGGGCTGTGTAAACAAGCTCCTAAAAAGCGACATACTGTGTCAGATTCTTCAAGATGATCTAATAGTCTTGTTTACAGTCTACCGTCCGAAACAAACTACTTTCCAGTTTGCAAGAAATTTTTTCTTGGGACTTTCGGAATATCCGAATAATTTCTACGACGTTGCGTGAAATCATAGTTTCAAGAACCAAGTACATCAATTGTGAAACCTGATCAACGAAGAAAAAATAAAAATTCCAAACGGGTCACAACAGAACAACTTGGATTTATCCATGATCACATCAAGTCTTTTCCCGCTGTCGAGAACCACTATTGTCGCAAGAGCACAAAAAAACTCTATTTGGATGCGAATCTTTCATTGCGGAAAATGTATGATCTGTATAAGGAAAAATGTAAGGAAGAGAAGAAAGTAGCCCTTGCATTAGAAACTTACCATCTTCAGTTCAAGAAATTCAACCTTGGGTTTCACAGGCCTAAAAAAGACGAGTGTGGACTTTGTCTTAGGTATAACCAGCTCGCAGACAAATCAGAAAAAGATGTGAAGCAGTACGAAGAACACCAGGAAAGAAAGGCCAAAGCACGAGCTTTGAAAAACGAAATCGTTCGGAAGATTAAAGAAGAAGAGGAGGGCTTTGAAAAGGCTACGGTCATTAATTTTGATCTTCAACACGTTCTCGAAACCCCGAAAGGGCCAGGTGGTCCTATATTCTACAAGCAAAAGCTTGCTTGCTATAACTTAACCCTATGCAATATGAATAGCCACGCCGGGTTTTTTAATATCTGGTGTGAAACAGATGGACAAAGAGGAGCAAACGAGGTTGCATCGATATTGTTTGATGCTGTTTGGAATGACAAAGATCATTCTCTTTGTGTCTGACTCTTGCGGAGGACAGAATCTAAATCAATTTTTTTCTGGAATGTGCTTATGAACAGTCCGCACCTTACATCATGTCCGATCGATTACTCACGTCTATCTGGAAAAGGGCCACACAGAACAAGAGGGGGATAGTATGCACAGTGCCATTGAACGAGCTTCCAGGCATACCTCTATAAATGCTCCAGTTCAATGGAAAAACATTTGCATTTTAGCGAGGCGGAACAATCCGTATACTGTGAGAACACTCGATTATTCCTTCTTCAAGGACTTCAAGAAGCTGACTGGCCAGGTCGTAAAGAACGTTAAGGTGAACACTTGTGGAGAAAAAGTTAAGTGGCTTGATATCAAAGTTCTCCGTTGCACAGTGGACGATGCAGCTAAAATATTCTATAGCTACGATTACAGCGGGGAATACAAGGCAATTGATGTTGACAAGGTAAAACGATCAGTTGGACAGAGTGGGACAATGTTAAGCTTGATGCCAGCTTACGAGAAAAAGTTGCCAATAAGTGATGCCAAATTTAAAGGCTTGCTTTCACTGTGCGAACAAGGGCTAATCCATGCAGACTTCCATGCATTCTACCGAAACCTTCCCCGTGGCAAAGCCGTGAAGAATGTCCTACAAGATAGTGATATTGACGACGAAAGTGACAACGGAGAGTAATGTGAATTTGTGCCTTCTTTGATAATTTAATTGAAGCTTTATTGTACTCTTTTTTAATATTTGAAGCAAAATTACACAAACTTATTCAAAAATCACTTGGTCGTAACTAAAGGAAATGTTTTAGAATGACCAGAACCAAAGGGCATATCTGGTTTTTCTAGTGTTCTAAGGACTTTTGAGAGTTTTACTGTTCACCAATCAATTTCTCGTAGTGAAGAACCTATAAATACATTGCGACTACGTCATTAGAAAAAAATCTCTTCTTGAAAACAGCTTCACAAACCTTGTTTTTGCTCTCCTGTAAAATTTGTAAAATGTTAGATACGCCCTTTTGTTTTGGGCACGACGATATGCAAAAATATAAGGTTAATTTAGGTTCACTTAGAGTGGCGCTAAGTGAACCTAAATTAACCTAACTTTTTGTATATCTCTCTCACTATGACTGTGTGTATGAGAAGGTGTCAAGTAAAAGTGTGTTAGCTCTAAGGTAAAATGTTGTTACTTCGAGGAGAAAATTTGTTAGTGTTAAGGAAAACTTGCTACTTCTGCCAGAAAACGTGTTATCACAACGAAAAAACTGTTACTTCTAAGAAAAGAATTTTGGTATCTCTGACAGAAAACTTGCTACTTCAAGCAGAAAACATGTTATCACTGACGAAAAGTGTTATTTCTAATAGAAATTTGAGTGTGTTCAGTAAAAGTATGTTAGTATTAAGGAAAAAAGTTGATGCATCAAAGGGAAAATCTGTTAGTGTTAAGTAAAAGTTTGGTAGTATTAATGGAAAATATTTATGTTTCGAAAAGAAATCTTGTTAGTGTTAAGGATATATAAGCTACTTCTGGTAGAAAACTTGTTATCATAATGAAAAAATGGTTACTTCTAAGAAAAATTTTGTATCTTTGACAGAAAACTTGTTACTTCTAACTGATAACTAGTTATCATAGACGAAAAAAATGTTTCTTTTAAGAGAAATTTATTATAATTGACGGAAAGGTTGGTGCTTTTAGAAAAATATAATACTGTTAAGAAAATACCTATTACTTCTAAGAGAAATTTGAGTAAGTTAAATAATAGTTTGTTAATATTAGAGGTAAAATGTTATTACTTCGAAAGGAAAATTTGTTAGTGTTAAGGAAATCTTGCTACTTCTGTCAGAAAACTTGTTATCATAACGAAAATCAAGTATAACGTATCATTGACAGAAAACTTGTTAGTTCTAATAGATAACTTGCTATTATTGGTGAAGAATTGTAACTTTTAAGGAAAATTTATTATCATTGACGGAAAGGTTGGTGTTACTAGAAAAAATTTGTTACTGTCAAGAAAATATCTATTACTTCTAAGAGAAATTTGGGTGTGTTAAGTAAAAGTTTGTTAGTATTAAGGAAAAAGTTGTTACTCCGATGAGGAAATTTTTTAGTGTTGAGGAAAAATTGCTACATCTGACAGAAAACTTGTTATCATAAACAAAGAAATTGTTATGTCTATGAAAATTTGGTATCTTTGACAGAAAACATTCTATTTCTTACAGAAAACTTGTTATCACTGACGAAAAATTGTTGTTAGTGTTGAGGAAAAAGTTATTACTTCGAAGAGAAAATCTGTTAGTGTTAAGTAAAAGTTTGGTAGTATTAATGGAAAATATTTATGTTTCGAAAAGAAATCTTGTTAGTGTTAAGGATATATAAGCTACTTCTGGTAGAAAACTTGTTATCATAACGAAAAAATGGTTACTTCTAAGAAAAATTTTGTATCTTTGACAGAAAACTTGTGAAAGGAAAAATTGCTACTTCTGACAGAAAACTATCATAAACGAAAAAATTGTTACTTCTAAGAAAAATTTGGTATCTTTGAGATAAAACTTGTTAGTTCTTACAGAAAACTTGTTATCACTGACGAAAAATTGTTACTTGTATGAAAAATTCTGTAGTTGTAACTAAATTTCTGTTAGTGTTAAGAAAAAAATTGTTACTTTGATGACAGAATTTGTTAGTGTGAAAGGAAAACTTGCTACTTCAGACAGAAAACTTGCTATCATAAACGAAAAAATTGTTACTTCTAAGAAAATTTTGGTATCTTTGACAGAAAACTTGTTAGTTCTAAGAGAAATTTGTTATCACTGACGAAAAATTGTTACTTCTAAAAGAAATTTGATAGTTGTAACTAAAACTCTGTTAGTGTTAAAGAAAAAGTATTGCTTTGATGAGTGAATTACTTAGTGTTAAGGAAAACTTACTACTTTTGACAGAAAACTTGTTATCACTGACGAAAAAATGGTTACTTCTAAGAGAAATTTGATAGTATTAAGAAAAGGTTTGTTAGTGTTGAAGAAAAAGTTGTTACATCGAAGAGAAAATTTGTTAGTGTGAAAGGAAAAATTTCTACTTCTGACAGAAAACTTGCTATCATAAACGAAAAAATTGTTACTTCTACGAAAAATTTGGTATCTTTGACATAGAACTTGTTAGTTCTTACAGAAAACTTGTAATCACTGACGAAAAATTGTTACTTCTAAGAGAAATTTGATAGTTGAAATTAAAACTCTGTTAGTGTTAAGGAAAAAATTATTACTTTGATGAGAAGATTTGTTAGTGTGAAAGGAAAACCTGCTACTTCTGACAGAAAACTTGCTATCATAAACGAAAAAATTGTTACTTCTAAGAAAAATTTGGTATCTTTGACAGAAAACTTGTTAGTTCTAAGAGAAATTTGTTATCACTGACGAAAAATTGTTACTTCTAAAAGAAATTTGATAGTTGTAACTAAAACTCTGTTTTTGTTAAGAAAAAATTATTACTTGAATGAAAAAATTTGTTAGTGTTAAGGAAAACTTGCGACTTTTGACAGAAAAGTTTTTATCATGAATGGAAAAAAATTCGAATTTTACGAAAAATTTGATAGTTTTAAGTAGAAGTTTGTTAGTATTGAGGAAAAAGTTGTTACTTCGAAAAAAAATCTGTTAGTGTTAAGGAAAACATGCTACTTCTGACAGAAAACTTGCTATCATAAACGAAAGAATTGTTACATCTGAGAAAAATCTTATATTTTTGGCAGAAAACTTGCTACTTCTTACAGAAAACTTGTTATCAATGACGAAATATTGTTACTTCTAAGAGAAACTTGATAGTGTTAAATAAAAGTTTGTTAGTATTAAGGTAAAAGTTGTTACTTCGAGTAGAAAATTTTTTAGTGTTAAGGAAATATTGCTATTTCTAACAAAAAACCTGTTATAATAAACGAAGAAATTGTTATTTCTAAGAAAAATTTGGTATCCTTGACATGGAACTTGTTACTTCTTACAGAAAACTTGTTATCACTGACGAAAAAATGATTACTTCTAAGAGATATTTGATAGTTTTAACTATAAGTTTGTTAGTTTTGAGGAAAAAGTTGCTACTTCGAAGAGAAAATTTGTTATAGTGAAGGAAAACTTGATACTTCTGACAGAAAACTTGTTATCATGAACGTAAAAATTGTTACTTCTAAGAAAAATTTGGACTCTTTGACAGAAAACTTGCTACTTTTTACAGAAAAATTGTTATCAGTGACGAAAAATTGTTACTTCTAAGAGAAATTTGATAGTTATAACTAAAACTCCGTTAGTGTTAAGGAAAAATGGTTAATATGATGAGAAAATTTGTTAGTGTTAAGGGAAACTTGCTACTTTTGACAGAAAACTTTTTATCAAGAATGGAAAAAAATTATACTTCTAAGAAAAATTTGATAGTTTTAAGTAGAAGTTTGTTAGTATTGAGGAAAAAGTTGTTACTTCGAAGAAAAAATTTGTTAGTGTTAAGGAAAACTTGTTACTTCTGACACAAAACTTTTTATCATAAACGAAAAAATTGTTACTTCTAAGAAAAATCTGGTATCTTTGGCAGAAAACTTACTACTTCTTACAGAAAACTTGTTATCACTGACGAAAATTGTTACTTCTAAGAGAAATTTAATAGTGTTAAGTAAAAGTTTGTTATTATTAAGGTAAAAGTTGCTACTTCGAGGAGAAAATTTTTTAGTGTTAAGGAAAAATTGCTACTTCTAACAGAAAACTTGTTATCATAAACGAAGAAATTGTTATTTCTAAGAAAAATTTGGTATCCCTGACATAGAACTTGCTACTTCTTACAGAAAACTTGTTATCACTGACGAAAAAATTGTTACTTCTAAGAGAAATTTGATATTGTTAAGTAAAAGTTTGTTAGTATTAAGGAAAAAGTTGTTACTTCGAGGAGAAAATTTTTATTGTTAAGGAAAAATTGCTACTTCTGACAGAAAACTTGTTATCATAAACGAAAAAATTGTTACTTCTAAGAAAAATATGGTATCTTTGGCAGAAAACTTGTTATTTCTAACAGAAAATTTGTTATCACTGACGAAAAATTGTTAATTCTAAGAGAAATTTGATAGTATAAAGTGAAAGTTTGTTAGTGTTGAGGAAAAAGTTGTTACTTCGAAAAGAAAATTTGTTAGTGTTAAGTAAAACTTGCTACTTTTGACAGAAAACTTTTTATCATGAACGGAACAAAATTATTCTTCTAAGAAAAATTTGATAGTTTTAAGTGGAAGTTTGTTAGCATTAAGGGAAAATGTTGATGCATCGAAGAGAGATTTGAGTGTGTTACGTAAAAGTTTTTTAGCATTAAGGGAAAATGTTGATACTTAGAAGACAAAATTTGTTAGTGTTAAGGAAATCTTGCTACTTCTGACAGAAAACTTGTTATCATAATGAAAAAATTTGTTATCTTTGATGGAAAACTTGGTGCTATTAGAAGAAATTTGTTACTGCTAAGAAAAAACTGTTACTTCTAACAAATTGTGCAAATATTAAATGTGAATTTCTTATGTTTTAAGTATGTTTTATGTCATTCGAAGACATGTAGAAAAAAAGTTGAAAAATATATCTTGTTAAAAAAATAATAATAAAAAATTTTTAAAAAAATACCATGTTAGAAATAAATAAAAAAAAGTTCAAAAACAGTTGGAGGGGCGCTTAAAGTTGAAGGGAGGGGGTTCCTTCTGTGTCTCAAGCACGTAAAAAAAGTATTTTTGGGGGACCAAAAGGATGGGGGGGCCTTTGCGGGCCCGAGGGGAGGGGGGCCCTTCTGTATCTCAAGCTCGCAAAAAAAAGTAAAAAATGGGGGGGGGGGGGCAAAAAGTTGTGTGGAGGGGGGGCCTTGGGCGTTGGGGTAGGGGACCTTACAACACTGTTCAAATGGAATTTATGTATTATAACGACCACAGAGTTTCACCCCAAATCATCCTCTAAAATGTCTCAAACTGTTTCATCCAAAAAATCCCTAAAATGTTGATTAATTTGTTTTCGCCCAAATAATCCCCTAAAAGTAATTTCAGAATGTTCCTTTTGTTTCGGCATCCTTTTGCGATGTCACATTTAAAATTCCCAAGAAACCATTTCCCGCGTTATATATATTGACTCTGTCTTGATTTCGTTTGAATTTCTGAAAAAATCTAAGGTGTTCCTAGTTACACTATTAAGGTTTCGAAAGAATATTAATTTATCTCTGACACTAAAGACCAGAGAAGCCATATTTAAAAATAGAATATTAATTTATCTCTGACACTAAAGTAAAGAAGTCATATTGTTTCTATTCCCCTCATGTTAGAATTCCCCGTCGATTATGCAAATGAATTTCCCAGAACTCCTGTCCCCTTAGTGGATCAATACACCCTGCTTGACCTTGAAGAAGACGCGTGATCTTGTCCCGTTAGAATCGATTATCCAGCAATTGTTGTTGAACTTATGTCTACATCCAAGAAACATCCAGCAATTGTTGTTGAACTTATTTCTACATCCATGAAACATCCAGCAATTGTTGTTGGACTTATGTCTACATCCAAGAAACATCCAGCAATTGTTTTTGGACTTCTGTCTACATCCAAGAAACATCCAGCAATTGTTGTTGGACCTATGTCTGCATCCAAGAAACATCCAGCAATTGTTTTTGAACTTATGTCTACATCCAAGAAATATCCAGCAATTGTTGTTGGACTAATGGCTACATCCAAGAAACATCCAGCAATTGTTGTTGAACTTATGTCTACATCCAAGAAACATTCAGCAATTGTTGTTGGACTTATGTCTACATCCAAGAAACATCCAGCAATTGTTGTTGGATATATGTCTACATTCAGCAATTGTTGTTGGACTTATGTCTACATCCAAGAAACATCCAAGAAATGTTGTTGAACTTCTGTCTACATCCAGTAATTGTTGTTGGACTTATGTCTACATCCAGCAATTGTTGTTGGACTTATGTCTACATCCAAGAAAACAACAAATAAATTTACCAACACTCATAATCATCAAACAACCATCAACAAACAGAACAGAAACCACGAAACAACCATATAACCATCAACAAATAGAACAGAAAAAACATCAAATAAACATCAAACAACAATATAACCATGAAAAAAACATCAAACAACCATCAAACAGAAAAAAAACAGAAAAAAACAGACCAAAAAACATACATAAATTATGTTAGCCTCGTATGTAATTACCCACTCCTACTCTCACGACTTTATTTTTTTAAAACAATAAAAAACTATAGCGTAAAGAGCGAGGGGTTGAGGAGGGGACAGCTCCTTTCATATACGGAATAATTTCTGTTCGTTTTAAGTTTTAATGTCGCTCCTTACTTTCAGTTAAAAAAATTAGTTTTTTTAGTTAATAGCGTAAAGAGCGAGGTATTGACTAGGTTCTGTCCGTTTTAAGTTTTGCTCGCTTTAAGTCTGTTCGTTTTAAGTTTTAATGTTGCTCCTTACTTTCTGTTAAAAAAAATTGTTTTTTCATTTAACTAAGAGTCAAAAGTGATTGGAGGGCAATCAGCCAACCCCCATACCCATCATTTCTCAAAACACATCCAACGTAAATTTTGAGGCACCCGTTTTATTCAGCCTTGTTGAAAAGTCTAGTAATTATGTCTATTGGGATGTCAACCTCCCCGCAGCCCTCAAGGCAATGGCTGTAAGTTCGGCAATCCTTCGATTGTTTATGTAAGGCATCAGGACATCAAAACGTCAGGACCATTACCGGCAGGACATCGACAAAATCCGTCATAACATCGACAAAAAATCTGTCAGAATATCGACATGTCAGGACATCGACAGTCATAACAACGACGCGTCAGGACATCGACAGTCACAATCGCTACCCGTCAGAACATCGACAGTCATAACATCGACACTTCAGTTCATCGACAGTCATAATCGCTACCCGTCAGAACGTCGACACTTCATAGCATCAAAAATTTTTTTCATAACGAAAATCCGTCACAACCACTAACCGTCAGAACGTCGACAGTCACAACATCGATACGTCATAACATCTAAAATTTTAAAACTTTAGTTTTTTGGGGTTTAGGGGGGAAAGGTACCTAGGTTAGGTTAGGTTACGTATTTAATATATGCTATTCTTTACCCCCACTCTCCTGATATGCAAATATATAGCCGAAATTTGTTTCTAAACTATTATATACTTATTACTATTATATAAACTTTTTACATGTAAATTTTTTACATGACGAAAATCTGTAAGAACCACTAACCGTCAGAACGTCGACAGTCATAACATCGACACGTCATAACATCTAAAAAAAATTTACATGCTATGACGTATCGATTTACATGACGTTCATGACGACATGAGTTACATGACGTTTTACATGATGATTTACATGAGATTTTATGAAGTTTTGACGGGTAGCGATTGTGACTGTCGATGAACCGACGTGTCGACGTTATGACTGTCAACGTTCTGACGGGTACCGATTGTGACTGTCAGTGAACTGACGTGTCGATATTATGACAGTCGACGTTCTGACGGGTAGCGATTGTGACTGTCGATGTCCTGACGTGTCTATGTTATGGCTGTAGATGTCCTGATGTGTCGATGTTCTGACGGATTTCCCTTGTCGACTAAATGACGTTTAGTGCCTATGACGGTTAGATGAAATGGTAGCACCCCGATTGTTTGTACATAGCATATGCTATTGAAAAAGGTCGGCATGTTTGACCTGT
Organism: Artemia sp. Kazakhstan ARC1039; assembly: GCA_029168905.1. NCBI lineage: Eukaryota > Metazoa > Arthropoda > Branchiopoda > Anostraca > Artemiidae > Artemia > Artemia sp. Kazakhstan ARC1039. Next base: position 14,917 of record JAQQPU010007785.1, read on the forward strand.
ACTTTCAAAAAGACGAAGGGCATTCAGGTGAACTTTTCAGAGAATTTTGAGGGGAGTGTTGAGCTAAATCAAAACACGAACATCTAAGGAAACATTGAGGGGAAAGTAGCAAAAAAAAATCAAAACATACTATGTGCATACAGATTGCTGATACATATGTATCAGCAATACTTTCGGAGCGGCTACGCATTAGAAGATGAAACTTCTGGGGCATCATGAGAGGGGTGTTTAACTGACCAAAAGAAAACGTGTACCTGCTACAACTGTTACAACTGCTACAAGCACAACATTTTTCTGCTACTACAGCTCCTACTACTACCACTACTAATGTGATGCCAGTACTAATAAGGCTGTGCTTATGAAGTTGAAAATTTGACAGAATATTGAGAGGTAATTTGAACTAAATCAATTAATAAATGTGAAAAATATTTACTTAAACAGCTAAATAAATATATATGCAGACTGTCAAAAAGGCGTATCTCAAGAATGGATATGGGTGTTAAGTTGGAACTTTCAGAAAACGCTTAAAGGGGGAGATCAATTGACCAAAAGGTAATACGTGTACACTACTACTAACACTACTACCATTGCTACTTTTACTGCTGCTACTACTACTACTTCTGCTAAACTATTCCAACTACTAATTCAATTACAACTACTTTTAAGGCTAAGGGTATTAAGATAAAAAGGGCATCAAAAGGAGGGGGGGTCAAAAGGGCACATCAGTAATATTTTTGGAACGATTTACCATATCAAGGTGAAACTCCCAGGGTATCATGAGGAGGATGTTCAACTGACCAAAAGGCAAGATGTACATGCTAATACTGATATTGATACTGCTGCTGCTACTGTTACTGCTACTACTACTAATGAGCAGCGCAACAGCTCTGCCTAAGTAAAGAACGATGTTGGCAAAATGTATTATTTTTTTTGCCTTTAGACCAGGGCACTTTGTATCGAAGGAGTTGTTGCAGAAACTTCGAAAAGGGCTCATTCGATTGGAAATTAGAATGGTTAGTGCCCTTTTTAATAGTCGAAAGTGATTGGAAGGCAACTTACACTCCTTCCACGCCCACCTTTTCCCCAAACACACCCAACCAAAATTTTAAGATAGCTATTTTGTTCAACGCAGTTGAAAGTTCTGGAAATTATGTCTTTGAGGAGAACAAACCCCGCAAACCCCTCAGGGCAAGGATTGTAAGTTATTCCCTGTAAGCTTTATATAGAAAGCGTTGTCGTAAAAACTTCAGAAAGATTGTTCAATAGTTCTAGAAATTATGTCTTTGAGCAGGACACTCCCCCCACAGTCTTCAGGGCAAGGGTTATAAGTCATGCCCTGGGGGGCATATAAGGTTTTTTTTTAAAGCTTTGTCGTAGAAACTTGAAAAAGGGCTCATTCGATTGGAAATTCAAAGGGCTAGTGCCCTTTTTAATTGTTGAAAATGATTGGAGGGCAATTAACCCCTTCTCACGCTCACGATTTCCCCAAACTCATATAATCAAAATTTTGAGATTGCCATTTTTTTCAACGTAGTTGAAAGTTCAGGGAATTATGTCTTTGAGGATGACAACCCCCACAGCCCTCAGGGTAAGGGTTGTAAATTATGCCTTAGGGACATGTAAAGTTTTTATAGAAAGTGATGTTGTAAAAACTTCAAAAAGGGCTCATTCGATTGGAAATTGAGAGAGCTAGTGCCCTTTTTAATAGTCGAAAGTGATTGAAGAGCACCTATCCCCCCTCTCATGCCCACCATTTTCCCAAACACGTCCTCCGAGCCCATCATTTCCCCAAACATTTTTGATCAACATTTTGATATGGCCATTTTGTTCAACGTAGTTGAAAGGTCCGGAAATTTTGACTTTGAGGATGGCAATCCTCCCCCCGAAGCCCTCAGGATAAGCTTCGTAAGTTATGCCCTTGGTGCATATAAGGTTTTTATAGAAAGCGTTGTAGCTTTCTATAAAAAGCGACAACAGTTTTTTTTATTATAAGGTTTTTTTATTATAAGGTTAGAAAGTGATCAAAGGGCAAATGGTCCCTCGCCCATAATTTTCCAAAACACTTCCAATCAAAATTATGACATAGCCACTTTGTTCAGCGTATCAGAATGGTCCGGAAATTATATCTTTGAGGATAACAAAACCCCTAGCCTTCAGGGTAAGAGTTGTAATTTATGCCATGGGGACGTATAAGGTTTTTTATAGAAAGCATGGTCATATAAACGTCGGAGGTGGCTCATTTGGTTGGTAATCACAGGCTCTAGTTGTATTTTTAAGAGTCAAAGTGATCGGATGGCAGCTACCCCACACACACACACACACACGCCGTATTGTCCCGAAATGCATCTAATGAAAGATCTTAAGCCGAACTGGCCAGTCATGACAAAAAACCAACTGAGGGAAAAATCTCAATGAAAAAAAAAACGAGACTGCGGCCAGTGGAAAGAAAAGACGAAAAATGTAAAACAACGTGGACATTTCGCCTGTATCAAAACAAGGCGTCTCCAGCACAAGAGAAACACAAGAAGACCAAGATAAAAAAAAATAAGAATGAGCATCGAAATTCCATAGAAAAAACCCTACAATTAACCAAACCTCCGGAAACCTTTGTTTCAGCCTTAGAAGAGCATATTTGGTTTCAACCTGATCATTTTGTAAAATTTGATGAGGCCTTCACTGTTTCAAATGATAGCGGTTATACTCAATGGAGAGAGAGGCCATAGAAATTGAAAAACATATGTTTGCTAACCTTTCAATAAATAGGGACACAGGAAATTCAAATATTTGACTCAAATTATGATAATCTTTTGAAAAGTGAATCAACAGTCAATAAGAGAATTAAGATCTTAAATAATATCCAGGGGACTATTTTACCTACAAGACCAAAACGATTTGCTTCAGTAATAGCCACCAGGAGGATTATGTCGCAACAGAATAATTAACATAATTTCATTTTTTTTTTCTTTTTATATCAGTTGCTTTAGTGTACTCACTGAAGTAACTCTAATAGCTGTTTTTCCCTACGTGGACTAGTTTGCACCAATTGTATATTTTTTTGGTGGGGGTTTTATTTGTTTAAAGTTTTAGTTTGTTTTTTTATCTTGGTCTTCTTGTGTCTTTCTCGTGCTGAAGACGCCTTGTTTTGATACAGGCGAAATATCCGCGTTGTTTTATATTTTTCGTCTTTTCTTTCCACTGACCAAAGTTTCGTTGTTTTTTTTTGTTGTTGTTTTTTTTTATTGAGATTTTTCTCTCTGTTAGTTTTTTAATGCATCTAATAGACATTTTGAGATAGCTATTCGATTCACAATGGTCTAAATATCATATAACAAAACCTTTGGGGTTGAAACAATCCCCAGAGATTAGGGGCAAAGGTTTTAAGCTATGTCCAGGGGGTATTTAAGGTTATCATGGAAGAGATGGCTGTTTAACTTTTGAAGAGGCTCAGTCTTTCTCCCTGAAAAAGACTATCATAGGCAGCGCAATAGTGCAGCCTAAGTAAAGAACGATGTTGGCGATGTTTTTTTTTTTGTTTTAATCCAGGGCACTTCATATCGAAGGAGCTGTCGTAGAAACTTCGAGAAAGGCTCATTCGATTGAAAATTAGAGTGGCTTGTAGCCTTTTTAATGGTCGAAAGTGATTGGAAAGCAACTAACACCCCTTCCACGCCCAACATTTCCACAAACAAGTCCAATCAAAATTTTAAGATAGCCATTTTGTTCAGTGTAGTTAATTACAGATAGAAATTACGTTTTTGACGAGGACACTCCTCAACAACCGTCAGGGCAAGGGTTGTAAGTTATACCCTGGGGGCATATAAGAATTTTATAGAGAGCGTTGTCGTAGAAACTTCAAAAAGGGCTCGTTCGATTGGAAATTCAAAGGACTAGTGCCCTTTTTAATAGTCGAAAGTGATTGGAGGGCAGCAAACCCCCCTCCCAAGCCCACTTTTTCCCAAAACACATCTAATCAAAATTTTGATATAGCCATTTTGTTCAACGCAGTTGAAAGTTCTGAAAACTATATCTTTGAGCAGGACACTCCCAACACAGTTTTCAGGGCAAGGGCTATAAGGTATGCCCTGGGGATATATAAGGTTTTTATTGAAAGCTTTGTCGTAACAACTTCAAAAGGGCTCATTCGATTGGAAATTCAAAGGGCTAGTGCTCTTTTTAATAGTCGAACGAACCCCCCTCTCATGCCCATCTTTTCCCAAAACACGACCAAACAAAATTTTTAGATAGCCATTTTGTTCAACGTAGTTGAAAGTTTTAGAAATTAGGTCTTTAAAGATGACAACCCCCCACAGCCCTCTGGGCACGGGTTGTAAGTTATGCCCTGGGGGCATATAAGGATTTTATAGAAAGTGCTGTCGCAGAAACTTCAAAAAGGACTTATTCGATCGGAAATTTAAATGGATAGTGCCCTTTTTAATAGAAGAAAGTAATTGGAGGGCAACTAACCCCCCTCTCACACCCACTATTTCCCAAACACATACAATCAAAATTTTGAAATAGTCATTTTTTCCAACGTAGTTGAAAGTTCTGCAAATAGGTCTTTGAGGAGGACACCCCCCAGCCCTCAGGGCAAGGGTTGTAAGTTATACCCTGGGGGCATATGAGGTTTTTATAGAAGGAGTTGTCGTAGAAACTTCAAAAAGGGCTCATTCAACTGAAAATTGAAAGGGCTATAGCCCTTTTTAATAGTCGAAAGTGATTGAAGAACAACTAACCCCTCTCTCACGCCCACCATTTGCCCAAACACATCCAATCAAAGTTTTGATATGTTCAGTTTGTTCAACGTAGTTGAAAGTTCTGGAAACTAGGTCTGAGGATGACAACCCTCCCCCCCCCACCACCCTCAGGGCAACGGTTGTAAGTCATGCCCTGGGAGCATGACTTTGTATAGATCATACAAATCATATGGTTTGTATAGAAAATTTTGTCTGAGAAACTTCAAAAAGGGCTCATTTGATTCGAAATTGAAAGGTCTAGTGCCCTTTTTAAGAGTCGAAAGTGAATGGAGAGCAACTAACCCCCTCTCACGCCCGCTATTTCCCCAAACACATTCAATCAAAGTTTTAAAATAGCCATTTTCATCAGCGTAGTTGAAAGTTCTGGAAATTATGTATTTGAGGATGACAAGCCCCCGAGAGCCCCCAGGGCAAAGGTTATAAGTTATGCCCTGGGGGCATATAAGGTTTTTATAGATAGCGTTGTCGTAGAAATTTCAAAAGGGGCTCATTTAATTGGAAATTGAGAGGGCTAGTGCCCTTTTTAATAGTCGAAAGCGGCTGGAGGGTAACTAACCCCCCTCTCACGCTCAACATTTCCCCAAACACATCCAATCAAAATTTTCAGATAGCCATTTTGTGCAACGTAGTTGAAAGTTCTAGAAGTTAGGTCTTTCAGGATGACACCCTCCCCAGATCCCTCAGGGCTAAGGTTGTAAGTTATGCCCTGGGGGCATATAAGGCTTTTATTGAAAGCTTTGTCGTAGAAACTTGGAAAAGGGCTCATTCGATTGGAAATTCAAAGGGCTAGTGCCCTTTTAAATATTCGAAAGTGATTGGAGGGCAACTAACTCCCCTCTCACGCCCACCATTTCCCCAAACACATCCAATAAAAAATTTTGATACAGCAATTTTTTTCAACGTAGTTGAAAGCTTTGGAAATTAGGTCTTTGAAGATTACAACCCTCAGGCAAGGGTTGTAAGTTATGCCCTGGGGCATATAAGGTTTTCATTATTGGAAGTTGAGAGAGCTAGTGCCCTTATTAATAGTCAAAAGCCATCGAAGGACGAATGACCCCCCATACCCATCATTTCCCCAAACACTTCCGATCAACATTTTGATATAGCAATTTTTATAAACGTAATTGAAGGGTCTGGAAATTATGTTTTTGAGTATGACAACGCCCCCCAAAGCCCTCAGGGCTAAGGTTTAGGTTTTGCCCTGGGGGCATATAATGTAATAGAGAAAGTATTTTCGTAAAAACTTAAAAAGCGGCTCTTTCGATTGGAAATTGAGATGGCTATTGCCCTTTTTAATAGTCAAAAGTAATCAGAGGGAGAATCCCCCCACGCCCATCATTTACCCAAACATTTCCGATCAATATTTTGATAAAGCAATTTTGTTGAACGTAGTTGAAGGATCTGGAAATTATATTTTTGAATGTGACAACGCACAACAGCCCTCAGGGCTAAGGTTTAAATTATGCCTTGGGGGCACTATAATGTCATATAATGTCCTATAGAAAGTGTTGTCGTAAAAACTTAAAAAAGGGCTCTTTCGATTGGAAATTAAGAGGGCTATTGACATTTTTAATAGTCAAAAGTAATTAGAGGGAGAACCGCCCCCCCCCCCACGCGTATCATTTCCCCAAACATTTCCAATTAACATTTTGATATGGCCATTTTGTACAACGTAGTTGAAAGGTCTGGAAATTATGTCTTTGAAGATGACAACCCTCTCCCCATAGCCCCCAGTACAAGGATTGTAGGTTATGCCCTTGGGGCATTTAAGGTTTTTATAGAATTTTTTGTCGTAGAAGCTTCAAAAAGGGCTCATTCGATCGGAAATTGAGAGGACTAGTGCTATTTTTATTAGTCGAAAGTAATCAGAGGGCAAATGTCTCCCTCCACGCTTATCCTTTCCTCAAAGACCGCTAAACCCCTCTCACACCCAGTATTTTCCCAAACACTTCCAATTAAAATTTTGATATAGCCATTTTGTTAAGCCTATCAGAAAGCTCTGGAAATTATGTCTTTAAGGATAAGAAATCCCCAAGCCCTCAGGGCAAGGGTTGTAAGTTTTGCCCTGGGGACATATAGGGTTTTCATAGAAAGTGTGGTCACATAAAATTCAAAGGGGGCTCATTGGATTGGTAATCAGACGCTCTTGTGCCCTTTTTAAGAGTCAAAGTGATCAGAGGGCAGCTAACCTCTCCCCCCCCCCCTACACACACGTCATATTGTCCCGAAATGCGTCCAATGGAAATTTTGAGATAGCCATTCTATTCAAAATAGTCTAAATATCATATAACAAGCTTTTGGGGTCATGGGCGCCCATAAGCTAAATTCCGAGGGGGGGGGTGGCAAACCTCGTCTAATTGGTACTTTTAATGCTATATAATAGAAATCTCAGAACAAAAATATAAACATAAGGCAGCATAATTCAGCCAGAGGGGGGCGGGAGCCCCACCCCCTGTCCCCGCATATGGGTGCCCATGTTTGGGGTTGAAACAAACCCCAGAGATTAGGGACAAGGGTTGTAAGTTATTCCCAGGGGGTATTAAAGGTTTTTTAATGGAAGGGATGGTTGTTTAACTTCAGAAAAGGCTCAGTCTTTCTCCCTGAAAAAAGACTATGGCATTATAAAACGAACAGAAATTAATCAAAAAACTTTTTGCACAAAATATATATATTTTTTTTTAAGTAAAGAACTCCATTAAACCAAAATATTGAACAAAAATAGAACCAAATAATATACCAAGCATACAACTACCACAAATCAGTATCAATAAATAAATGAAACCCAAAACAGACAGAAATTCAAATAAGTCAAACTCAAAACGAGCAAAAATTAATCTGAGTAGGGTTCTAAACCCTATGCTTTCTAAAAGCCAGAATATAATTTGTACTTTACTGAAAAAGTTTCTTTTAAATGTTTTCACTTTTATAAATTTAAGAAATAAAAAATTAATTAAGATTTTAAGGAATAAATATCAGAATATGTATATTAAACTGACAATGCACATTTTTTTTCAGTAAATTCATTTTAATTTTTTGCCCATACAAGTTTTCAAGAAGACGTATCGGAAATGCTTCAGGAACGGTGTATGGTTTTAAGTTAAAACTTTAAGCCTGTGTTAAAAAGGATGTTGGAGACTACCAAAGGTGACATGTGCATATTGATTATAATGCCACCACTGCTACTATAACTATTGCTGCTACGCAAGCTAAGGGTATTAAGGTGGAGTGCTCAAGGAATATTTAGGCAGATTTGGAAGTAAATCAAAACGAACGAAGAGCATGTAGATTGTCAAATGGGTGACACAGCAATATCTCAAGTATGGCTTACATTATCAAGTTAGACCTTTCGGGGTAAGCTATGGCGGATTTTGAACTAGCCAGAAGGCACTATGTATACATCACAGTTTATAAAATTATCCAGTAAGTTTATAGCAGATCATTTCTGGTCTTCATTCTTGGTACGAACAAAAAGCTCCTCCCACTTATTTCTGCATTAGCGGGTTAGTCTGTTTCCGTCAATCAATGAGAAATGGTTACAAAGTGCATTATTCGTAATAGCGGGTTTCCACTTGTTTCGTGTCCAAGAGAAATCTGACTTGTCTACCCGTGAAAAGATCTAATGCCGCTTATGTTTATATCTGCAAAAACGTTCTCTGGAGCACTCGCACCTTGGTCCAGGTTTTTATAATGGGTGAGACAGGGTATGATCATACTGCTAATTCTATAAACTGTGGTATACATTATTAATACTACTACTACGAACACTGTAACTAATGACTCTAAGGGTATTAAGGTCAAACTTTTAGGGAACGTTAAGGGGGAGTTTCAATTAAACGAAAACACTATATACCTGCGGGTTGTCAAAAGGGCATATAAGCAATATCATAGGTAGCAGCACTCTATCATACATAGCAATATCACTGAAGTTTTTAAAGGACCTAATTTATTGGAAATTAAAAGATCTAGTGTCCTTTTATAATGCCCTTTAGTCTATAAATTTTTAATATTTTCACTTTTTTAACTTTAACCAATCAAAAATTAATAAGATTTTAAGGAATAAATATCAATATACGCAAATTAAACTGTCAATCCAAATTCATTTGTTGTTTGTTTGTTTTTTTTTTCAGTAAAGTGCAAATCATGTTCTGGTCTTGAGATGGGAATTGTCAGCCCTATTCATGTCAATTTCTGCTCGTTTTGAGTTTGACTGGGTTATTTATTGTAATTTATGTTCGTTTTGGTTTCACTTATTTATTTTTTTTAATTAAATTAACTTATTTAGCATAAAAAAATACAAACAAATTTACAGCGGCCATCTACAAAAACCCGAAGTTTTGTTTACGATGGCTGCAAATCCATTATTATAAAGCTCTACATCCACATAAAAACTATCTCTTTACGGGGAAAAATCAGCGCTTGAACTAAATCAACATAAAGAACATCTCCTACTCTAAAAGGATTACACTCTAGAAATCGCAAGTGAGAAATATCACATATCATCCTTAAAACATCCACTCAAAAAAAAAAAGAAAAAAAAAA
>JAQQPU010007786.1:0-10246 GCA_029168905.1 Artemia sp. Kazakhstan ARC1039
TCTGCTAGCCTTTGAGAACTACTGTCTCTGACGATTGTTGCACGTCCGCTGGTACCACCGAGTTACCAAAGAAAAAATACGAACCCGCAGCATGCAACCACCCGTCACAGAAGTAATCAAGTATAGGCGCAGGCGCTTTCTTGGTCACGTATTACGCATGCCGGACGGTAGACTACCGAAGATGACGTTCCAATGGAATCCAGGGGGATCAAGGATCAGAGGCAGGCCGATGAATACTCTACGCCGGACGTACGAAAAAGACCGAGCAACAATAAACACTGTCCAGCTTCAAAAAGATTGGCGGAGTCTCACTGATGCCCTATGCGCCCTGTATGGCGTTGGAGGAACTAAGGGCTAAGGTCTTTACTTTCATTTGGAAGAGCTTGTTGTTAATTTTAATTTTTAATTATTTTATAACCATATCCTTGTCTATGTCTAGTTTGAGGGGGGGGGGGCTTCCACCCTCTGGGCCATCACTTTTTAGATTAAACCTTAGCTTTTTTTTTATTTATCTTGATGTACTTGATACTTTAAGGAAATATTAGGATGTGCAGGTTGAAGATCCTCCAGAGTCATTGCTGGCTCACATGGCGTCGAATCGGTGTTTCGTTTGCGTTTTTTTTTTTTTGTACAGGGACAATTAGCAAGGTTGTCGCCCAAACTTGCTGCGGTGGGGGTCGAACCCTGGGCCCTGTATTGCCAAGCAGAGCATCAATTCATGGTGATACAGTAGGGTTAAGAAATATTAGAGGGGGAGGTGATGTTATTCTGTAAAATAAAGGGAATCTTTTCCTGGCTTTTAAATTTGTTTCATAGATTTATTATCAAACAGTTCGTGGAAACGAACTGTAAGTAAGGAGCGACCCGGCTCAATAGTAACCGAAACTCTAAAAAACGGAATTAGATACCAATAGATACATCAAAAGAATCGGATTTTAATTTTGATTTCAAATATATAAGTTTCATCAAGTTTAGTCCTACCCTTCAAAAGTTACGCGCCTGAAAAATTTGACTGTCTTTCGAAAAAAGGGGGAAAGACCCCCTAAAAGCTATTGAACCTTAATGAAAATAACACCATCAGATTCAGCGTATCAGAGAACCCTACTGTAGAGGTTTCAAGCTCTTATCTGCAAAAATGTGGAATTTTTTATTTTTTTTGCCAGAAGAAAGATCACGGATGCGTGTTTATTTGTTTTTTGTTTGTTTTTTCCCTCAGGGGTGATCGTATCGACCCACTGGTCCTAGAATATCGTGGGAGGGCTCATTCAAACGGAAGTTAAAAGTTCTAGCGCCCTTTTTAAGTGACCAAAAAATGAAGGGCAACTAGGCTCCCACGCTCATTTTTTTTCCAAAGTCACCCGATCAAAATTTTGAGATAGCCATTCTGTTCAGCATGGTCGAAAATATAATAAATATGTCTTTTAGGATGACTTAATCCCCCAAAGTCCCCGGGGGGAGGGCTCAAAGTTATGAACTTTACCCAATGTTTACATATAGTATTGGTTATTGGTAAGTATACAGACGTTTTCAAGGGGGAGTTTTTCTGGGGGGGGGGGGGGAGGTCGGGCGTTATGTGAGAGAATCTTTCCACGGAGAAAGTTTTCATGGGGGAAGGGACATTGATATGAAGGGTTTCTGGATTTCCCAGCACTGTTTAAAAAAACGATCAGAAATTAAATAATAAAAAAAAAAACAAGTTTTTCAACTGAAAGTAAGGAGCAACATCAAAACCTAAAAGGAACAGAAATTATTAAGTACATGATTGGGTTTGCCCCCTAGTCATTACCTCGCTCTTTAAGCCAAAGATTTTTTAGTACTTTCATAAGAGCTATTTATTCTAATTAACGGCCTCTGTGATTAAGCGGTCATTTTTAAAGAATTGGAACAAAATTCGAACTTTAGCGTAAAGAGCGAGGTACTGACTAGGAGGCGACCCCCCTAATATACGTATTAAAAATATACGGATATAGAAGATCGTTACATAAGTTAATTCACAAGTTCCATACATTTATTACTAATAAAAACGTTCGTAAATAAAATTAAACAACTTTCGAGAAAGCCATTTAACCAAATAAAAGTAAAATTAATATGGAAATTTTTGTTTAATTATTCATGTACTGTGAGCCAAAATAAAAACCTCCAAAAATTAAATAAAAAAAAATCAAGAACGTTCAAAAATTAAATTAAAATTTTTTTTTAACTGAAAGTAAGGAGCAACATTAAAACTTAAAACGAACATAAATCATTCCGTATATGAACGGGGCTGTCCCTCCTCAGCGCCTCGCTCTTTACGCTAAAGTTAGACTCTTTCTCACAACTCTATTTTTTAAAACAATAAAAAACTTTAGCGTAAAGAGCGAGGCGCTGAGGAGGGGACAGCCCCTTTCATATACGGAATGGTTTCTGTTCGTTTTCAGTTTTAATGTTGCTCCTTACTTTCGGTTAAAAATAAACTTGTTTTTTTTTTTATTTAATTCTTATAGAAAGGGTGGCTAGAATAAAGCTAGAAGCAAACCTCTTCATAAGTAGGATAATGTTTTTGATTTTAATTTTGTTCGTTTTAAGTAGCATATCTAGGGTTATTGCAAGCGTGAGAGGGGGCTTCCACCCTCTCAACCACCACTACATTAAACCTTATCTTTTATTATTTATTTTGATGTCCTTTGTACTTTAAAGAAATATCCTTTAAGGAAATCATGTCCTTTTTGATATTATTCCATAAAACCAAGGGAATGTGTTCCTGAATTTAATAATTATCTCATTGATTTATTATTCTTATAGCAAGGGAGGATGAACTAATTCAGGCTAGATATACCCAAGATATGGAGCAAGCCTACCAACAGCACTCGGACGCTGACGCTTATCAGCCTGACATTGGCTCACAGGATCAGATGAGTGCCGAAGAGGAGAACAACATGAGTGACTCAAATTATGAGGAGACCACTCAAGTAATGGAATTGAAACCTGTTGTTGAAGGTTGGAATTTTTATCTATGAATGTATCTAAACTGGTGCGCAACCAGAACTATATTGAGTGACGGGGAGGGGTACATAAAACTCAGAAGAATGGTGCTAAAATTGAGTAACGGGCGGGGGCTTGATTCTATAATTGTTTCTAAACTGAGGATGCAAATGTTAGAATGTTTTGATAGCTTGTGTGAGTGTCAAAATCACCAATTATAGATTTCAGGTCAACCTTGAAATTAGTCCTAGCAATCCTAGCCGAGTGGTTAGCGCACTGAACTTGGATTCCTGAGATAAGGGGTTCGATTCCTGGTGTCGCTGGTTATTTGGTTTGGAACGGGGGTCAATGGTGTGGCTCTGTAAGCTCAGCCAGGGTCGACCCATCTCTAAATGGATACCTGGAGGAAACTAGGGGAAAAACCCGGGAAGCGTTGGATAATTTGCCCCCAGCCACGCATTCCACTCCCAGCCGAAGGTAGTTAATCAAGACGTCGGTACCGGCATATCGCAGACCATTGGTCAGCAAGCGAAAAAGTTTTTTTTTAAGTTTTTTGAAATGAGTGAAGTCTGTGCTATTTAAGACCATATCGTTACTGTACTATGGTCACCAATAATGAGTTTGTGCTGGTTTAAATTAGCTCAAGCCAAATTTCACGGATGTGGGATGATAGAGTGCCAAAGATTGTGCTTTTTTCCAATCTATCTGGGGCCATACTTTTTGCCATACATCTGGGGCCACACTTTTTGCCATCCATCTATGGCCACACTTTGCCATCCACCTGGGTCACACTTTTTGCTATCCATCTGAGGTCACACTTTTTACCATCTATCTGGGGCCACAATCTTTGCCATCCGCCTGGGGCCACACTTTTTGCCGTCCATCTGGGGTTACACTTTTTGCCATGTATTTGGGGCCACACTTTTGCCATCCATCTGTGGCCAAACTTTTTGCCATCCACCTGGGGCCACACTTTTGCCATCCATCTGAGGCCATACTTTTTACCATCCATCTTGGATCACACTTTTTGCCATCAATCTGGGGTCAGACGAAAAGAGTTGGAAGAGGTCAGAAGGAAAATTTTTTAATGAAATTGTAACTACATGGAAGGGGATAAAAAGTGAAGTATTAAAAAGGTTGGAGTGAAGTAGGAGCGCGCGTAGTTGTGTTGGCCTCGTAGGTTGTTTTGTGCCGCAGTTAGTTGTTATTTAGTAGTAGTAGTAGTTGTATTTAAAATCAGTTTTGTAGGCTATTGCATATAGTGACAAATTGATATAGGCGAGTGGGTACTGATGAACTTGCCTGGAAGGAACTCAAATTTAGTACCCGGGCGGGAATCTACCATTTATTGTTGTTAAATAGGAGGATCAACAAGAAACAATTTGCAGATGCTTGAACTATTCTTGTGAGAGGCATGGACAAATAATCAAAATTAGGTCAACCTCTTTTAAACTAATGAATTCGGTGCTATTTAGGAGTTGATCACGACTGTACTGAGGTATTCGATAATAAACAACAACATAGATTTGATCGACAGACGTTACTGTGGTGATTCAAAGTCGTTGACAACAATTTCATAGTTAAGCTGAGATGAATACCCCCCCCCCCCCCCGTAAAATCAACTTAAAAATTGTTTATGATTACAAAAGTCTGTCACATTTTTTATGTATTTTGTTTCAACCAGCAAAAATTCATGCAACATAACAGATTTGTTTATAACATATTTTGGAATAGCTATCAAACAGATCGTGGTAACGAACTGTACGTAATTAAGGAGTGACTTGGCTCAGTAATAACCGAAACTCTAGAAAGAGGATGATAACCAATAATACATAAAGAAAATTGGCTTTTTTTGCTGATTCCAAATATATAAAATTCATTAAGTCTAATATTACCCGTCAAAATCAACGAGCCTGAGAACACTTGCCTGATTTTCAAAAAAGGAGGAAATATCCGCCAAAATTCAAGGGATGTTGATGAAAATCACACCATCAGATTCAACATATCAAAAGACCTTTCTATAGATGTTTCAAGCTCCTATTTTCAAAAATGCGGATTTTTTTTTTTTTTTTTTTTGCCAGAAGTAAGATCATCGATGCGTGTTTATTTGTTGTTGTTTTTTCCCAGAGATCGTATCGAGCCAATTGTACTAGAAGATCGGGAAAGGTTTCATTCAAACGGAATTAGAAGTTCTACTGCCCTTTTTAAGTGAACGAAAATATTGGACAGCCAAATATCCCCCCTCCCATGACCCTTTTTTCCCCCAATGCCATCCGGTCAAAGTTTATATATCCATTTTGTTCAACAGAGATGAAAGGTCTAATAACTATGAGTTTGGGGATGACATGAGCCCCACAGCTCCTGGGAAAGGGCCCCAAGTTATGAAATATGTTTACCTGTAATCTTTGTAATTTAGAAATATATAGTATTTTTTTTTTTTGGGGGGGGGGAGGATTTTCCACTCGAGAATTGTCCGCGAGGAGGGAAATTTTTGGGGAAAATTTGCCAGAATTAATGGCATTATTTAAAAACGATCAGAAGTTTTACAGCCTACTGTTTGAGACGCTCTCAGTCTGTCGGGTACCCAAAACAATGCGTTGGCAATTTCTCTGGAAAACATCTAGCATTTCTGATCGTTTTTAAATTATTCCGGGATATACACCACCCCCCGCGGATAAATCCCCCACACTATTTCTCCTGAAACATCTCGATATGCAAAATTTAGTCGTTTTTTAGCGCCCCCGCTTCTGAGCCATACTTGACCACTGTCATCACTCTAACTTTCAATATTTTAATCTTGGTTCGCAGACTTTTATTATTCTTCCAAACTTTTTTACTATGAAAAGACACCATGGGCCTTGGCTTTTTACTTTTAACATTTCCACCGAACCCACCATCTTCACGAATACTACCTAGTTAAGTGAAGCTGTTCACTTGATCGATCTTTTCATGTTACCCAACATCACATTTTTACCTTAACTTATTCCTAGCCTTAGCGACTTATCAGCATAATCTAAGTCCAGGAGAGTTTTAATCCCCCAATTGATTCCGTGTTCTCCCATTGCCCTTAGGACAAAGTCCATCAAAATGATTCATATGAATGGGTATAGAACACACTCCTGCTTAACTCCTGGTTCATTGCGTGACCAGCTACTAACTTCATTTTCTACCTTAACCGCAACAATGTTATTCTCATATTTAGCACTATTCACTTTAATGTATTTATTTGGTATACCATACAAGGGTAGGACCTTGACTAAAGCTCTTCTAGGATTTTTAAATCCTATTAGTACTGCCACTAATTTTCCATCACAAAATAAATCTTCCTTCACATCAAAATTGTCACAAACTTCTTCATTATTTTCTATATCTTTTCCCGTAATTAAATAAAAAAAACAAGTTTTTTTTAACTGAAAGTAAGGAGCGACATTACAACTTAAAACGAACAGAAATTATTCCGTATATGAAAGGGGCTGTCCCCTCCTCAACGCCTCGCTCTTTACGCTAGTTTTTTATTGTTTAAAAAAATAGAGTTGTGAGAAAGTCAAACTTTAGCGTAAAGAGCAAGGCGTTGAGGAGGGGACAGCGCCTTTTTTATACGGAATAATTTCTGTTCGTTTTAAGTTGTAATGTCGCTCCTTACTTTCAGTTAAAAAAACCCTGTTTTTTTTATTTAATTTCTGAACGTTTTTGAATAAATGCAGGTTTTGATCTTGGCTCACAGTACATGAATAATTAAAACAAAATTTTCATATTAATTTACTTTTATTTGGTTAAATGGCTTTCTCGAAACTTGTTTCATTTTATTTACGAACGTTTTTATTAGTAATAAATATACGTAACTTACGAATTAACTTACGTAACGAACTTCTATATTCATATATTTTTAATACGTATATTAGGGGGTTCGCCCCCTAGTCAATACCTTGCTCTTGAAGCGAAAGTTCGAATTTTGTTCCAATTCTTAAAAAATGACCGCTTAATCACAAAGGCCGTTAATTAGAATAAATAGCTCTTATGAAAGTACTAAAAAACCTCTGGCTTAAAGAGTGAGGTATTGACTAGGGGGTGAACCCAATCATATATGTAATATTTTCTGTTCGTTTAAAGTTTGGATGTTGCTGCTGTTGCATTTAAAAAACTTGTTTTTTATATTTAATTTCTGACCTTTTTTTAACTAATGCTGGGAAGTCCGGCGTCCCCTTCATAGCAATGTCCCTTCCCCCCATGAAAACTTCCTTCATGGAAAGATCCTCCTACATGACTCCCGACCCCAGGCACGTACGCAGGAATTTGTTTCGGGGAGGGGGCAATTTGTTTCGGGGGGGGGCCAAATCCTTCAAACCCATTATTCTGTGACAAAAACCAGAAAATTATGGGAAAATGAAAAAAATCGTGAGATTTCGGGGGCGGGGGGAGGCCCCCCCCTGCGTACGTCCCTGCCCGAACCCCCTCCCCCCCACTACCGGGAAGAATCTCCCCTGAAAACGTCTGTACTGTATACTTCCCAATAACCAATACTATATGTTAACATTGGGTAAAGTTCATAACTTTCAGCCCTCCTCCCGGGAACTTCGGGGGATTAAGTCATCCTAAAAGACATACTTATAATATTTTCGAACATGCTGAACAAAATGGCTATCTCAAAATTTTGATCAGGTGACTTTGCGAAAACAATGAGCGTGGGAGGGGGCCTAGTTGCCCTCCATTTTTTTGGTCACTTAAAAAGGGCACTAGAACTTTTAATTTCCATTCCAATGAGCCCTCCCACGATATTCTAGGACCACTGGGTCGATTCTTCTGGCAAAAAATGCAAAATTCTACATTTTTGTAGATAGGAGCTTGAAACCTCTACAGTAGGGTTCTCTGATACGCGGAATATCATGGTGTGCTTTTCATTAAGGTTCTATAACTTTTAGGGGGTCTTTCCCCTTTTTTTCGAAAATCAGCCAAATTTTTTGTCAGGCGCGTAACTTTTGATGGGTAGGATTAAACTTGATGAAAGTATATATTTGAAATCAGCATTAATATCGGATTCTTTTGATGTATCTATTTGTATCAAAATACCGTTTTCTAGAGTTTCAGTTACCATTGAGCCGGGTCCCAATAACCAATACTATATGTTAATATTGGGTAAAGTTCATAAATTTCAGCCCTCCTCCTGGGGGCTTCGAGGGATTAAGTCATCCTAAAAGACATAGTTATAATATTTTCGACCATGCTGAACAAAATGGCTATCTCAAAATTTTGATCGGGTGACTTTGGGAAAAAAATGAGCGTGGGAGGGGGCCTAGTTGCCCTCCATTTTTTTGGTCACTTAAAAAGGGCACTAGAACTTTTAATTTCCGTTCCAATGAGCCCTCCCACGATATTCTAGGACCACTGGGTCGATACGATCACCCCTGGAAAAAAAAAAACAAAAACAAAAAAACAAACACGCATCCGTGATCTTTCTTCTGGCAAAAAATGGAAAATTCCACATTTTTGTAGATAGGAGCTTGAAGCCTCTACAGTAGGGTTCTCTGATATGCTGAATATGATGGTGTGATTTTCATCAAGGTTCTATAACTTTTAGGGGGTCTTTCCCCCTTTTCCGAAAATCAGCCAAATTATCTCAGGCGCGTAACTTTTGATAGGTAAAATTAAACTTGATGAAACTTATATATTTGAAATCGGAATTAAAATCTGATTCTTTTAATGTATCTATTGGTATCAAAATTCCGTTTTTTAGAGTTTCGGTTACCATTGAGCCGGGTCGCTCCTTACTTACAGTTCGTTACCACGAACTGTTTGACTCTATCACGGCTTAGTGCATTGTCAAAATGAATGAAGTGTCTCATTTAACAGTATGAAAGGTATTGCGAACCTGTACCGAAGATCTTGATTTGGTGAAAGGGGGGGGGGGGGGGAGGGATCCACAATAAAGAAGCTCCTATCACTCATTCATTTATCCGAAAAATTGTATGAAGTTTGTCTTTTTTTCCGAGAAATCCAACACCCTAATATTTATTTGGTAGAGTTTTACTTTTCGTATAGCATAGTACTGGATCTTACTGGCCATCAGGAATAACGACAAAATTTTCGAATCAGTGATTCTGTGTTTTTATTCTTATTTTTAAGGCTTTTGTGGTTTTTCCTGTTATAATTTTAATATCCTTAAATATGTATCAGTACCAACCACGAAATTTTGCGTGATTCTGATTGGTTGAAAAAGTTAATCACTGATAAAAATCAGTCTATAAACTAAGTTTGGACACTTAATAAACTAGTCTTTTACAAATAGTACTTGGAAGTACATGGGTCTTTATGGATTTTAAAGCAACAGCCAACAAAGGGGGAATCTCCCAAAGTTTAAAACAATTCCATTTAAAAAAGAAAATGGCTATGTTTTTAACCAGGAAATGAAACATTTAATAAAATACTGATTGATCTTTTTCTTTTTAGCTGGAACTGAATGAATTCTCCCTTCAACTGAATTGATTGGTTATCTTTTCGTATTTTTACTAACAAAGGAAACATGAAGGTCTGATCTTTTTTTGTAAATAGCCAAAAGTAATAAGTTTTTGGATAAAAATAAGTTCTGTTTTTGATATTATTTTCTCTGTCGGTTAATTGAGTTATAGTTGATGTTATAGAGCTATTTAAGTAAACTGTTTTATAATCACCTATTTTGTGCCTTTTTTGTAGAAAATATGAGTACTAATTGGAATGTGTTGTCTTGACGAGGGTTAGGGTAGGAGGGGTTGAAATCTCTCCCCGAAATGGGAAGGTGAACGTCAAGAATGACGATATTTCAGGAAAGATTGGAGAAATAAAAATGCAATATATTAAAAAAAAAACACTATATTAATCATGTGTTCTATCAAGACAAATTCTTATGTTGGAATTTCGAGGAATCACCGCAATTATTAGAAGCCATTAACTGAAATGGGTCTTCAAGGTCTATTCCATTAGGGGGGAGGGGCTTTTTGTGTAAGGATATAGAGGAAAACAGTAAAAGAAACAATGCTATTACTAAATCATCAGTTACTCAGAAGGGGTCCTTATAGCGAATTTTTATGTTGGAATAGCAAAGCACCAACGCCATTATTAGAAGTTACTCACTAATTGGAAGGGGGAGGGCTCAGAGCCAATTCAATCAGGTCGGATTCTTGCATCAGGAAATCACAGAAAAGCAGTAAAAAATTCATGAAATTATTAATTCATCCAATAATTTGAAGGGGCCTCATGGTGGATTCTTATGTCGAAATATCGGGGAAATAGTGAAGAATTAACGCAATTAATT
>JAQQPU010007786.1:19113-36737 GCA_029168905.1 Artemia sp. Kazakhstan ARC1039
GGGGGGGCTAGTTGCCCTCCAATCACTTTCGACTATTAAAAAGGGTACTAGCCCTTTGAATTTTCAATCGAATGAGCCTGTTTTGAAGTTTCTACGACAACACCTTCTATAAAAACCTTATATGCACCCAGGGCATAACTTAAAACCCTTGCCCTGAGGGTTGTGGGGGAGTGTCCTCCTCTAAAACATATTTTCTATCTGGAAATCAACTACGCTGAACAAAATGGCTATCTCAAAATTTTCATTGGATGTGTTTGGGGGAATGATGGGCGTGGGGGGGGGGCTAGTTGCCCTCCAATCACTTTCGACTATTAAAAAGGGCACTAGCCACTCCAATTTCCAATCGAATGAGTCCTTTTCGAAGTTTCTACGACGACTCCTTCGATACGAAGTGCCCGGGTATGGAGAACCCCCCCCCCCAAAAAAAAAACACATTGTGCCCACATCGTTCTTTACTTAGGCAGCGCTAGCGCGCTGTCTATGATTGGATACTGCATGAGTTAATGTCTCAATTTTTCGTTTGTATCTTATTCTCTCACTCTCCTTCTTTGACTCCACCTCGTCTCAATTCTTTTCTTTCTAATTCTTATGTTATCAGGTCTTCTCTTTTCATTTCATAGTGTGATATAAATTTGTTTACCAATATCTGTGTGACTCGTACAAGCATTGCTTTGAGTCGAAATGTTCATGTTAATTGTTTCGTTTGTTTATTTATTTAAAAATAAAAGGTTGATTGATTGATTGATTGATTGCAATCGTAAGTTAAACTCGTCGTCAAGGCAACCATTTTGCAAGAGAAAATAAAATGACTGGATTATAATTTAGTACGAGTCATCACATGGGCTTGCTAAAATTCAAGCCATTGATTCTTAAAATATGTGTAGGGCAAATTCAATTGAGGGACTCAATACATTTGATTGGCCCGCATCACACTGAGTCACACCCCAAGTGCCAAGATTCTTTTAGTGTACAAATGTTATTTTTTAGTCTGTATAGTTAGGCGACTTTGAGACCCCGTGTGGGGATTTATATATGTTTTTGTGTACCCTTTTGGAAGATTACAAGTAAGCTATTTTCTACAGTTGTGTAGACTGTTTTTCCAGGAACCCAGACAGTGTAGGAAAAGAGTTGCGAGACATACCGCCATTTATTATACCGACAGGGGGGCCCGTTTACCCTCCAAAGAGATTGCTAGAGATATTAGTCGTGACCCGGGTTGGGTACCCTCTTGGCCTAGAGTTTGGCCGTTTGAGTTCGATCACGTTATCATACCCTGGAGCAGAGTATACCGAAATTGGGTATTAACATACTCTATATTTACGGAACAGCAGTGGTAAGCGCGGGCATTCCATTACAATATTTGGTGCCAGCGAGGCTTTTCCTCCGGTAAGTAGTGTAGCACCATTTCTGCACCTATAAGTGGTGACATCCGTAGCTTACCACTAGAACAACCGTGCTGGGGTAAACAGAACGAAATCAAAAATTTTGTCAAAATCTATGCACGGGGAAACCGAAAGCTAAACGTAAAAACGTGAAGACAACGTAAAAACGTCGTAAAACGTAAAAACGCTCAGTAACAACGATAGAAGCTGATAGGAAATTCTTATTTCTCATAGGAAGAGCTAATAAGACTTACCCTTGAATAATCTATCAAGGACATTGGGGTAAAAAAAAAGCCCTAGAGAGAAAAAACTCATTTAAAGTCCTAGAGAGAGAAAATTGTTCAGTAAACAGGCCAAAGTCGAGTGGCCTAGCAAAAATCCAAAAGAGGATGGGAATTAAATGGTAGGCAATATATATCGTGTGTATAATTTAAATCCATATAATAAAAATCACAAAAATGATCATATAAATAGCCTATACGTAGCATGAAAATAAAATAACCTGAAAATCATGAAATAACCTTGAGAAAAAAAAAAATCAAAAATGTAATCACCAGAATTGTCTGATAGCAAACAAAATCAGGAGAAAATTAGGCCAGGGTGGGGTGGGGGGGGGGGGGCTGTGAAGCCACCCATTTAATTATTTCAAAAATTCACAATTATATAATTAAGTACATCTAACAATAATTAAATAATAATATTCTAAAGTGTATCTAAAAATGAGTGCCCGATTTGAAAAGCCTGTTTTTTTTATTTGTTGTTGTTGGCAACACTGTTTTCGTATGTTCCGTTATCACTGATCATTGAGGTTATTTCCTGATACTGTGCTTTCGTTTTCAAGGTTAATGTTTGAAGTGAAAATTGGTAAATGTGTGGTAAATTCAATTTATTATAGATTCAAATCTGGTGTTCTTTTTTAGACACCCTGTAGGCTATGTCGTAATATACAACAATGTATGATAATGATCATATATAATAATAATTGTTATAATCAACCATTAATATCTTCTTTTATATTAGCAAGTGTCCGTAATATCCAATCGGCCACTAAATTGAAAACAAATACGTGATGCTATACAATGGATGGATAATAGTTTCTCTGGGGTAGTTTTAAAATCAGAGTCAGTTGGGCTTCTGGATGCTCTCCAGGGTTGCCAACTTCTACACTTTTCGTGTGAAATGCACTTTTTTTTCATTGCACTCTTTCACACCACGGACCGGATTTGCACTCTTTTCGCCCATTATTTGCTCTTTACACTCTTTTTTGCACACTTTTATGAAATGATGGAAGAAAAAGTATTAAGCGAAATAAAAAATTAAAACTCAACTATTTAAGTGCAAAAGATAGAACAGCTAGCCGGTATGATCTCTGTTATCTATGCCTGGGCCGTCCACCAGGCGTCTTTCTCGTTTTTTTCAGCCATTTGCCAGGAAGTAGATCAAAGCATTGATAACAAGTGAAAACGTGGTAAATTCAAATCAAGTTTTATAGAAGGAAGTTGAAAACTGTTGGCCACAACTATTCTTCATGGAAATGGAAAAGTGAGTATGAAATATGAAGCAAGGCGATGTAGAAGCAACAACCAAAATAAACCTTTCAAAGTCTACTTTCAAACTGATAAAATTCTGCAAGACTTAAGGCCTGTGCACCATTTTAAAGCGTGAATGACCCATATCTTCTTGTGATAGCCATTTTTTCTAAAATAAACATCTTATCTTACCAGCCAGGGGTCCAACCATTTGCTTTGGATGGGACCCATGCTATCAAAATGATAGGAAAATATGGGGTAGCCTAAAATTGTAGTTTAGACTTTAGACACTTCTTGCTATCTTTGAAAGAAGTTGAGTTAGGTGTATAAAACTTTCATAAATGAATCCAGTACCAAAAATATTCGAGCCAATTCAAAATGGCAATGAAAAATGGGCAAATATTGAGCAGTTCATATTTTTGACCTATGAATAAAGTGAACATATCACTTGATGCCTTTTCTTATGCTCTTTCCGAATATAATAATCGTTTTTGGCGCAAATTCACTTCACCCCACCCAAATATACCAATTCAGGGTATATATTTGCACATTGGGGTGGGGGTAAAGTTCAAACTTACCTCTATAGTCAGAATTGCATCGTGAATCCAAATTTATCATTCCTTTGCGTCAGAAATGAACTTTACAAGCCAACCCCTAGGGGTTGGGAGTAAAGTAAATTTACGCCCAAAGCAATTAGTATATTTGGAAAGAACATAAGAAAAGGCATCGAGTGGCATGTTTACTTCATTCATAGGCCAATAGTATGAACTGCTCGATATTCACCAAAAACTGAGCAATATAGTACCAAAAAGACAGGTATACTAAAAACAATGTCCTTTTCTGTGGATGGTTGAATTATGCGGGCCTATCTTAGGTTTGACAAGATTTTTGGAGACTCAAAATTTCAGTTGGGGGGGGGGGAACTGTGGCCAGGTTTTAAAATCATCCACATCCATTTCGCTGGCTGAATTTTAAGTAGGACTGAGTTTAAAACATCTTTATCTTTGCCAAGCTTTGATTATGGACAAAGCTTGGCAGAAGTACTAAGTGCTTATATTCTAAATTTTAAGCAAAGCTGATTGTAGAATAGGCTAATCAGCCCTTTTAACATTCCCAAGAGCTTATACAGTAATCAAGTAATCTTGTACAAGAGACAAGGAAAAAAAAAGGTGCCTAGTATTTCTGTCCAGGCCTTTTTGCATACTTATTTCAGCCTTGGTTTTTAACACTATTAAAAAAAACAGGAAGTTTTTTCAACTGAAAGTAAGGAGCAACATTATAACTTAAAACGAAAAGAAACTACCAAGCACTTTAAGAGGGTCGCCCCCTCCCCAACACCTCGATGAAGATCTAGAAGCTTTTCTTTAATTGTTTGAAGCGCTATTTCTTTAGGGTCGATATCCGTTACAAGAGACGAACTGTACCGCCAAGGAGACGGCTTAGCCGATTTAACTAAATACTCCTATAAGAATTATGTTTACATTACATTGATTACAATGGCTGAATTCTGCTTTCCTACAGATCAAAGACCTTATAGAGAGATAGGTAATATTCTAGATGATGAGCTTTTTAATATCTTGACATGTAGTTTAGTTAAATTATTAGTTGGATTATTCCCAGAGCCTAAACTCTGCCCTGGGAAGATCTTTTGAAGTGTCTTATTCCAGCCTTCTCCTTCCAAAGGCACTGACCCTTGATTACCTTGCCCAATCTGTGCGTTATAAAACTAAAACCTTCGCAAATGAATCTACAGCAGACACAGGGCCGTAGCGTTCTGAGGCTCATAACTTTGCTAAATAGTAATTTTTAACATTTTAAACAATTTAGAAAAATATGTCAACTTCAAAAAGAGTTTACATCCGACTTTACATCCAAAGAAGCCTAACTCGAGACCCAAACCGAAATTAATTAGAAAAATAATCTTCTCAAAGTTTCCTGTCTCCACTGTAGTTTTCAAAACTTAAGACATGGAAATGAGTAGAAATGGGGGATTGATGTCATCTCCCCAGGAAATAATTTGCGATCTGAAATCAACCCTAAAAATTTCACTCTCCTAATGCAACTACTTTTTAACCCCTCATCTAGACTTTTACCGGAAGATATTACCGACAAGCTGTTTCTTAACAGCGGAATATATCAGTTGGGAGTATTGAGTGGAAAGCAAAGATGGCTTATAAAACCGTCAACATTAAAACTTAAAACGAAAAGAAACTACCAAGCACTTGAAGAGGGTTGCCCCCTCCCCAACACCTCGCTCTTCACTTAAACGACCCTTGTGTTTCAGGAGTTTTTTTTTACAGAATTGGGACAAAATTCAAACTTGAGCGTAAAGAGTGAGCTTACTGTAAAGTGTGTTATAAAGACATAATCGGATGTGTGGCAAACGTGAGACGCCATCTTAGAACAAACTTTCACAAGAGCAGGGTTCAGAACAATCAGACATCAATGCTGCAGTATGAAGACCTTCCGAAAAAAATACATGCTGAGTCTATAATTGAAGCCAGCTTGAAGCTTACGTCGTGGGTCGTCTTGGAAGACATTCCCATTACAAAAATGGACACTTTAATCCCAGTCCTGAAAAATGCTTTTGGAGACTCAGAACTTTGTAAAAGCTTCAATCAGGGCAGAACTAAAACTAGTGGGATAATTAGACACGCCATTGCTCCTGTAGAAAGAGATTTGCTTTCTTGTGAAGTGAAGAAAACTCTTATCTCTTTAATAGTTGACGAATCTACCGATAAATCTTGGCAGAAGGTCTTGGTCCTTATAGCAAAGTACAAAGACTCCAAAGATACAGTGCGAGAAGACTTTCTGGGGCTTTTGCCAGTAAGTGATGCCAGTTCACAAGGGCAAAAACGTCTAATACTTGGACATTTGGAAAGCCTAGGAATACCTTTGCAAAATTTGATGGCGATTGCCTTTGACAATGCCAGTGTTAACACTGGACATCTAAAAGGTCTTGGTGTACTGTTAAAAGAATATGTGCCGGATTTGCTTGTGCTAGGCTGCACTAGCCATTGCCTTTCCCTCTGTTCTGCATATGCAGCTAAGAAGTTGCCAGATGGAATTGACATTTTTATTCGTGACGTAGTTGCATATGTGGCAAATAGCCCAAAAAGACAGGATCAATTAAAGATCTACCAAAATTTCTGTCACGTGGAAAACCATAAGCTTTTGCAGACTTCAAGTATGCGATGGCTCACCCTTGAAGCTTCCAATGAACGGATCTTCGACCAGTGAAACCCGCTCCTTTTATTCTTTACCAACCATGGAGAAGGTGACTCCGCTGGAGATAGAGGAGCCAAAGAAAACGCTAATAAAATTCTTGCTTTTAAGCGTGATTCATCTGTGAAAGCTACTTAGTATTTTCATTCATTTGTCTTACAAAAGATCAATGCACTAAACAAAGAGTTTCAAGCTGAGGGAACAAGCTGATTCACAGGCATTTGGAAAGTTCGCGACAGACGTATCTGTTGCTCCTGAAGTGCTTTGTCAAAAAAGAAGAAATAGGGCGCGTACAAGATCCATTTAAAGTTCGGTTGAACCCAGCTCATTTTCTTGCACTTGACTGTATAAAGTTGGGACCAAATGCACTGTGCCTCATGAGAAGCCTGCAAAACACTGGCCTATTGAGTGCTCAGCAGGTTCACTGCATCCAGATGAGCTATCCGAATTTTTTTTTTGGGAATTGTGCTCACAAATGAACAAACGGATTGACTACAATGACCTAGCGTTGGAAAATCTCAAATGCTTAAGTCCAAATGTTGCCTTATCTGGAGATGTGGACACTTATGCCTCATCTTCAACGGTTTCCGAAGTTGCTGTGTGACACTGAGGCACAACGTGTAAAAATGCAAATAAAAATGCAATAAACACGCAATTTTGTGTGCTATGTTGAAGGATGATAAATCCGTTTGGTTTCTGCTTCCATTTTTTTTTGCTGTGCTAGGGTACGGTACTTGACCTGACTACAGTGAAGTCAGCTATAGTTCACGACTAGTGACTTGGACCTCTTATATTCCTTTCAAAATTTGGATAAAATGGAGATCAAACTTCAAATAAACATTGGATGCAGTCAACTATAGTTCCGTTCAAGATTTAAACAATCAAACAGTTCGTGGTAACGAACTGTAAGTAAGGAGCGACCCGGCTCAATGGTAACCGAAACTCTAAAAAACGGGATTTTGATACCAATAGATACATCAAAAGAATCAGATTTTAATTCTGATTTCAAATATATAAGTTTCATTAAGTTTAATCTTACCCATCAAGAGTTACGTGCCTGAGAAAATTTGGCTGATTTTCGAAAAAAGCGGAAAAGACCCCCTAAAAGTTATAGAACCTTAATGAAAATCACACCATCATATTCAGCGTATCAGAGAACCCTACTGTAGAGGTTTCAAGCTCCTATCTACAAAAATGTGGAATTTTCCATTTTTTGCCAGAAGAAAGATCACGGATGCGTGTTTATTTGTTTTTTTTTTTTTTCCCAGGGGTGATCGTATCAACCCAGTGGTCCTAGAATATCGTGGGAGGGCTCATTGGAACGGAAATTAAAAGTTCTAGTGCCCTTTTTAAGTGACCAAAAAAAATGGAGGGCAACTAGGCCCCCTCCCACGCTCATTTTTTTCCCAAAGACACCTGATCAAAATTTTGAGATAGCCATTTTGTTCAGCATGGTCGAAAATATGATAAAAATGTCTTTTAGGATGACTTGATCCCCCAAAGTCCCCAGGGGGAGGGCTGAAAGTTATGAACTTTACTCAATGTTAACATATAGTATTGGTTATTGGGAAGTATACAGACTTTTTCAGAGGAGATTTTTTCTGGTAGGTGGGGGAAGGAGAGGGTCGGGGGCTATATGGAAGGATCTTTCCATGAAGGAAGTTTTCATGGGGGAAGGGACATTGCTATGAAGGGGGCGCCGGATTTCCCAGCATTATTAAAGAAAAAGATCAGGAATTAAATAAAAAAAACAAGTTTTTCAACTGATCAACTGATTGTGATTAAGAGGTCATTTTTAAAGAACTGGAAAAAAATTCGAACTATAGTTTAAAGAGCAGGGTATTGACTAGGGGGCGAACCCCCTAATATACGTGTTAAAAATTTATGAATATAGAAGTTCGTTACGTAAGTTAATTCTAAGTTACGTATATTTATTACTAATAAAAACGTTCGTAAATAAAATTAAACAAGTTTCAAGAAAGCCATTTAACCAAATATAATATGCAAATTTTGTTTTAATTATTCATGTACGGTGAGCCAAAATCAAAACCTGCATTAATTCAAAAACGTTCAAAAATTAAATAAAAAAAAACAAGTTTTTTTAACTGAAAGTAAGGAACGACGTTAAAACTTAAAACGAACAGAAATTATTCCGTATATGAAGGGGGCTGTCCCCTCCTCAACGCCTTGCTCTTTACGCTAAAGTTTGACTTTCTCACAACTCTATTTTTTTAAACAATAAAAAAACTTTAGCGTAAAGAGCGAGGCGTTGAGGAGGGGACAGCCCCCTTCATATACGGAATAATTTCTGTTCGTTTTAAGTTTTAACGTCGTTCCTTACTTTCAGTTAAAAAAACTTGTTTTTTTTATTTAATCAAAATAAACACCTGCAAATTTCAAGCAGAGCATTACCTTTTAAGCTAAAAAAGAATGATAATCATTATCTAAATTATTATTTAGAGGTTGATTTCCTAACTTTATTTAAATACAACTGAAAAATTTTAAGATAATATGTTCATCGATCGAAGGTTAACAGATAATTAGGTGTAAATGGCGTAAGAATGGTCAGAACAGTGAAAGGAGCTGCACGCTTGGCGGCAGTCGCGCGCGCGCAAATTTTTTCACTTGCACATGCTTTTAACAGCTTACACTCTTTTTTGGCCTTGATTTGCACTCTTTTTTGACGTTGGCAGTTGGCAACCCTTATGCTCTCAAGAGAGTACACGTTTTTTCTTCTTTTTCGTGTGTAAAGCCTAAAGGCAAGTCAGTATGTCTCGTTACAACATATCAGAAAAACATATTAGAAAATATTTCTTACTTCGTAATATGCACAAAAATTGTAGTTAACACATTTGGAAGCTGCACATTATGGAGCTCTTGTTTCAAATTAATACTGGTAAATTTAATCAATACTGACGAAATCAAGAAACGGAAAAACATATGGGAAATATATAATTTGGGCTATATATTAGCAGATTAGGGGGGTGGGAGGGGTGTAGAGTAAATTGGAAGCACGTTCCAAACGTGTTAACTAAGTTTTTTTTTCGTATATTGTGAAGTAAGAATTGTTTTCTTAATATGTTTCCTTTGGATGCCCAAATTTTCCATTTCGGGAATTCAGGGGAATGAAAGTACTCAATTACCGTTAAATACAGCATACTTTACATACCGCATTTTCTTCTTTGACTTTTTAAGGCCTATGCCTTTGTTTCTTAAGATTGCATGTTCTGCTTTCATTTTATCATATATTATTTTTATAAGGTTAATCACATACAAATAAGGTTATTTGTAAAGTTATATTACATATCAGAATAAAAATAAGGTTAATCACGAAATTTGTGATTAACCTTATTTGTATTCTGCAATCAATTTCACTTTGATTGCATTATTTGCCATGTTAAATATTCTACAGTTTACTTCTAATTCAATTTTACAAGCATTTCTTCATTTTTGTTTCAAAGCGTGTGCTTGTTCCGACTGTAAATTTAAAAACTTAATAGATAAAAAAAAAAAGAAAAAAAAGAAAAAAAAAAGGACAATTCGAGCAGCTCAACAGCTTACACGGATAGCAACATTCGATGATAATTGATAAGCTTTCCTAATAACTAATTTTGCCTGGTCCAGAACCTCAAGAAGCCTTTGCTCCTTACGGAAGAAATGGAAGAAAAAGCACTCGGAGCTCGAGAAACACGCTTCATTAATAAATTGAATTAATAAATAATTAATCAAATTAAATAGTTCCCCATCTCCCCCGCCGCACATTTTTCTTTTGTTAACATTTCTTCTTTTGTTAATGCCCACTTTTACAAATTAGGAATTAACTACTAATTCTACTACTACTACTAACGACTCACCACAGCACCAAGCCGCCTGAAGCCAAGAAAACTATGCAAGCTCCTCCTCCATCCCAATCTACTCAAATCCTCCTTTTTTACAACCTCCCACTCCATTCGGAAACGACCTTCCTTTGGTTTGGCCCTAGGCGGTTGGCCGACAAGGACAATCTGTCATCCTTCATCCGTAGAACGTGTCCTAGCCATTCAATTTTTTTTCACATTATAGTCCTAGAAAGCGGGATGGAACCACATTTTTCGTACAGCTTACTGTTTGAAATACGGTCAGTGAATCGTATATCCGAAACAATCCGCAGAGAATTTCTCTGGAAAACATCTAGCAAATCTCCTCGAATTTTTCGGAGTGCTCACGATTCCGAACCATATTTGACCACTGTCATCCCTGCAGCTTCTAATATTCTAATCTTGGTTCGCAGACTTATCTTCCTCATGGCGGATTTTGTTAGAGCGGATATTGTCTAGGATTGTTGCGGAAAAATAGCAAAAAATCGACATTAAAGTTGGAACAGGTACTCAATGCGGATTCTTGATTCGGAATATCAGGGAAAAAAGTGAAAAATCGACACAGTTATTAAGAGTCACCCAAAAATTAAAAGGGGTTTCTTATGGCGGGCTGTATCAGGACGAATGGTCATATGGTGTCAAAATATCGTGACATAATAGTAAGAAATAAACGCAATCATTAAAAATCATCAATTAGTTGAAGTGGGTTACCTCAGGGTAATTTTTTGAAAACACATTGAAAACGAGATTGTTTAGTAAACCATTAATTTGAAGGTATTTTGCAAGAATATTTTAGGAACTTTAGCTATCGAAAGTGCCACGGGATTCGATGGACGCTTAATCAATATTTTTGTTCTTTTGATTATTCTTTTATGTTCCCTTAGGTGGCATTCTTTTTTTTCAATTCACTTTATTTTCTGTTTCTCTTAAAAAGCCATTTCAATATTTTTTACAACAGGGTGCTACCATTTCGACTAACCGTCACAACACTAAACGTCGTAACATCTAACCGTCAGAACCACTAATCGTCATAATATCGACAAAAAAATTATAACTTTATATAATAGTAATAAGTATATAGTGGTTTAGAAACAAATTTCGGCAATATATTTGCACATGAGGGGCGGGGGGGGGGGGGTAAAGCACAGCATATATTAAATACGTAAACTAACTTAACCTAGGAACCTTTTCCCCCCTAAACCCCAAAAAACTAAAGTTTTAAATTTTAGATGTTATGACGGTTAGTGGTTCTGACGGATTTTGTTGTCGATGTTATGACGGATTTTGTCGACGTCCTGACGTTAGTGCTCCTGACGGTTAGATGTTATGACGCCTTCCCTTTTACAACACCTATTGTCTTAAGAGTGAAACCGAGAACTCGATAAAAAGCGGGAAATCATAGAAGTTTTTAGTGCATTCAAATTTTTCGGTAACTTTTGGTTTTACTTAGCCCTTTCTGACACGGATATCTGTTAAAGTTTTGGTTTAACAAAAATTTTCTTCTTGTCAAAATTTTTAACCTACTGGTCATATGTTTCAAATTAATCTCTTGCAGTACAATTTTAGTCGGATAACTGATACAGTTTATCTCAAAGCGTTGGCAACACTGGTTGGTATATGTTTTTAGTTGTTGTATTTACTCCTTTGTTATTGTTAGATAAATTAGTTTTGCGCTTTTTTTGTCTATTACGCTCCATATCTTTTGTTAACTGGTGAAAAATTATTCATTCTCTCATTTATTCGCAACAAATGAGTTGTTTACCAAAATTTAGGAGAGAAAAAACAGGTATAATTTATATAAAACAGTGGAACAAAAAAAAAGAACAAAAAACTAAATAATAAAAATCCAAATATTTTCAGTCCACGTGTGGGAGCCTTTATCAAGGGGGGGGGGAATTAAATAAAAAATAAAGTTAAAATGGACAAAACATATAAAGAAAAAAGAGGTAAAAAACAAGACAAAAAGACACACAAAAGAAAATAAATAAATAAATAGAAGTCACATCTTAATAGCCTCCAAAATACTGAAAACATTGTAAAAGCTTGAATAAGCACACAGAAATGACAGAAGATTGCCTCTGGTAATTACCATATGAGTGTAGTTACTTACCAGAGGGGGACACATCCCAAAATTCGATTCTGGGTGAAATTAAATAGGGCAACTCCATCGGAAGATGATCTAAAAGCTTTTCTTTAATTGTTTGAAGCACTATTTCTTTAGGGTCGATATCCGTTACAAGAGACGAACTGTACCGCCAAGGAGACGGCTTAGCCGATTTAACTAAATACTCCTATAAGAATTATGTTTACATTACATTAATTACAATGGCTGAATTCTGATTTCTTACAGATCAAAGACCTTATAGGGGGATAGGTAATATTCTAGATGATGAGCTTTTTAATATCTTGACAAGTAGTTTAGTTAGATTATTAGTTGGATTATTTCCAGAGCCTAAACTCTGCCCTGGGAAGATCTTTTGAAGTGTCTTATTCCAGCCTTCTCCTTCCAAAGGCACCGACCCTTGATTATCTTGCACAATCTGTGCGTCATAAAACTAAAACCTTCGCAAATGAATCTACAGCAGACACAGGGCCGTAGTGTTCTGAGGCTCATAACTTTGCTAAATAGTAATTTTTAACATTTTAAAAAATTTATAAAAATATGCCTTAACTTCAAAAAGAGTTTACATCCGACTTTACATCCAAAGAAGCCTAACTCGAGGCCCAAACCGAAATTAATTAGAAAAATAATCTTCTCAAAGTTTCCTGTCTCCACTGTAGTTTTCAAAACTTAAGACATGGAAATGAGTAGAAATGGGGGATTGATGTCATCTCCCCAGGAAATAATTTGCGATCTGAAACCAACCCTAAAAATTTCACTCTCCTAATGCAACTACTTTTTAACCCCTCATCTAGACTTTTACCGGAAGATATTACCGACAAGCTGTTTCTTAACAGCGGAATATATCAGTTGGGAGTATTGAGTGGAAAGCAAAGATGGCTTATAAGACCGTCAATATTATTGCAAAAATTCACCGAAGTAGAAAAATATTTGAAAAAAAAACAAGATCTCAACGGTCTAATAAACTTATCTTTATAAACTGGCAAGTTTCTTTATAAACTGGATTGCATGTGAGTAAAGACTAAAAAAAAAAAGGTTTCCTCAATGAAAGTAAATAGCGATATTCAAACTTAAAACTAACAGAAATTTTGTCATATATCAGGAGGGGAGCTGCCCTCTCTTCAACCCACCGCTCGTTTCTCTACAGGTTTATAGCACTTTAAAAATACTGATTATTCCAATTCAGTGGCTGTTGCGTTTAGACTTTCCTAAGGAATTCCGACAAAAAGTGTTTTAGCGTAAAGAGCGGGAGGTTGAAGAAATGGCAGCCAACCCCCAGATACGGAATAATTTCCGTTTTCTAAAGTATTATTTATTTTACATAACATTTTATTTATTTTTTATATAAAATATAAAATTTGATTTGATATTTATTTATTGTTGGGGTTCCACCCCTTGTTCTTTTTCTTTTCCGATAAATGACCCGTTTTCTTTTCTGTAATTACATTTTCCTATAAGATAATTTTCAATCATAAGTTAAACTCTCGTTGCTATGCTACAGTTGTATTGCAATAAGCAAGCTTTCGAGCTAAGTTTTATTTCTGTCTTTTTTATCAGTGTCATTGAAAGATAGTATTACGCAAAAAGAAGCTAGAGATTTGAATGTTGATTTAGCGTATTGGTTGGGGCAAATCTAAGGTCCACCCCTATGCAAAGATCGTTGTATAGACCCAGTGTTTTAGTAGTGAGTCGACTTTGAGACCCCGTTTAGGGATTTATAAATGTGTTTTGTGCACTTTTTTGGAAGATTACAAGTAAGCTATTTTCTACAGCTGTGTAGACTTTTTTTCCAGGAACCCAGACAGGGTAGGAAAAGAGTTGCGAGACATACCGTCATTATCATATCGACAACGGGGTCCGTTTACCCTCCAAGGAGATAACTAGAGATATTAATGGTGACACAGGTTGGGGCACCCTTGGCCTAGAGTTTGGCCGTTTGACCGTTCGATCACATTATCATACCCTGGAGCAGGGTATACCGCAATAGAGTATTAACATACCCTATATTTACGGAACAATAGTGATAACCGCGGGCATTCCATTACAATATTTGGCGCCAGCGAGGCTTCCCCTCTAGTAGGTGTAGCACCATTTTTGCGTCAACATCTGCTGGCAGTCGTGGCTTACCACAAAAACATTTATATAAATAGTTAACTAGTTTATTTTATATAAATCTGTTTATTTTCATTTGAGAAAACTTTTTTTTACAATTTAATTTTTGTTCGTTTTTCAATGTATACCTTGGGTCACCCTAAACATGATTAGCGCTAACTCCCTAAAATTTAACTCTTTCAATTGCAATTTAATTTTGGCAATGCTTCGAAAAAAAGAACTGATTTTGCGCAATACATTTTTCCACAATACAATATCCCTTAATTCTATACGGTATGTCATAGAATAGAATCATTATAAATTATAATTAGATTTATTGCAGTTTTAAATATAAGATTATGTTTAGTTACATAAAAAGCACTCGTAGCTATTGCAATTTCCTTTGAAATGAGCCCCTTCATAGCTCTATATGTCGTTACAGCTCCTCGCTAGTTGTGAAAAAAAATAGGACACATCAGTGCTACTTATGTAAGAAAGAGATTTTCCTTATTGTTCAAGGTGAGAAGCTCTAATTTTCCTCTGTGAGGCTTTCGACAATGAAAATTTCAATGATTGCAGTTTTCATTTTGATCCGACGCTAATTCCGAGGGATTTCATCCTTTTTTCGAGACTCTCGTAAATGTGTTTTCACAATTAACTTTTACCATTAAGACCAATCGAAATCATAGTTGTCATTCCGGAATCAGCTTTCAAAGGAAATTTTTTGTCACTTGACAGTTTTATCCAAAAAGTGTTTTTAAATTTTCGATTACTATGGGCCGTGGTTGAGGTATCACTGCAACCATGATTATTGGTAAATCATTTATAGCCATTGTATAGATAAGAATAAGATTAATTCATAATTAATTAAACGTACAATGAATATACGGTACTGCTCCCCACAGAGGCTCCTGGGTCTATAAAGAAGGGGGAAGACATACTGGTCATTTAAGCACTAAATCACAGAAAATACGAAAGTAAGAAAACATATATTAAACGTTATAACATTACTCAACAAAAGAAAAATGAAGTGAAGAAATCTCCGTTTCATGGCCCTTCAGCCAAGAAGTGGGGGCCGGTCATTCTGTGCCTTCGCAAACCCTATATACCTTCCCCAGATTTCTCCAGGTACCCATTTAGAGACGAGTGGACTCTAGCCGAGCTTACGGAGTCACGCAACTGACCCCTGTTTAAACCAAATAATCAGCGACACCAGGATTCAAACCCGTGTCCTCACGGACAAAGGGTCTCGAATCTAGCTCTCGGGTCTCGAGCTCTTACCACTCGTCTAGGACGGCTAAGTCATGCCAAATTAAGAAAAGATTGAACTGCGTACGAACTAGTCAAAGAAAAGTAAAAAAGTAAAAAGTATCTAAAGTAAAGAAGTGGTTTGTATCCAGGGCCAGATCTGCCATTTTGCAAGGGGAGGGGTGGGTTGACCTGAGACAAGTTTAGCACCGCTTCTTGATTAGCTAAACGATTAGCTTGATTCTCGTTAACACCATCAATGATTGAAAATATCTTAAAATACGATCGTAGATTTTACACCAAATAATTTCAAGAAAGTGACAAAAAAAGACGACTTCTAAAATTTTATATACAGCCCTATAGCTTATTTCTGATCTTGTTCATAAAAAATGAATATTTTTTAAACCAATGATGATGTTTATGAAAGGGAGGGGGGATAACAGAAGCCAATAACTAGAAATGCAACTCTAAGCTATATTATGGCCGATAAGGTAAAAAAAAACGAAGCTTTTATTTAAGGAAGGCGGGAGTTTTTTAAGAAGCTGAGACGGCGATGAGGAAAAAGGGAAACAACAGGAGGTAGTCAGGGTTACAACCGTAAACAGGAATATGAGTATTTAGGTAAACAAGACCAAAATTAGAGGTTTTTTTTTAAAAGAAGGCGGGAACTTCTCAATAAAAACTGTGGATTAAGTGGACACTTATATTTCATGTAAAGACATGTTTGAGCAGGTTTACATTTTTCCTTAATTTCAACTTAAAATATTAACTTACTTAAATCTTTACTAAACATTTTAATATTAACTGAGCTAGAAATGTCTACCTTGTTTTTACGAGTCTTAATTAATTTTAATGTAAAATGCTACTGCTAAACATTTTGGACTTAGTTTATGGTGATGATTTAAGTATCCTAGATGAAAGTGTGAGCAGAATGAATGAACTTTTAGAGGTTTTGCGAGTTCAGGGTGCTAAAATAGGCTTGAAAATTAATGTTAAGGACTAAGCCGCTAAGGCTAAGAATAAGTGAAGATGAAAATGTGACGATGGGTAACAAAACGATTGATCAAGAGGACAGCTTCACTTACCTTGGTAGTAGTGGTAGTAAAGACGGTGGGAACAGTAAAGATGTTAAAAGTAGAATAGTCAATGCTAAGGTTTTTTTTTCACAGTTGAAACAGATTGGAGGAATACAAAGATAAGTGTGCGAACGAAGATTAGAATATTAGAAGCTACAGTGATGAAAGTGGTCAAATATGGTTCTGAAGCATAGGCGCTTCGAAAAACAAACAAGATTTGCTAGATGTTTGTTTTGGGTACCCGGCTGACTGACCGTATTTCAAACAATAGACTGTATGCAAAATGTGGTTCAGTCCCACTTTTTTATGGCTATAATAAGAGAAAGGTTGGCCAGAGCACTTTCTGCGTATGAAGGATGACGGATTGCCGAAGATCGTCCTTTTCAGCCAACCGTCTAGGGCTAAACGGAAAGCGGGTCATCTGCGATGGGGGGTGGGAGGATGTCGTAAGGAAAGCTTTGAGGAAAATGGGAACTTCCAAGGAGGTTGTAAAGGGGAAGGCTTTGAATAAATTAGGATGGAGGAGCGTGTGTAGCTGTGTTGGCCTCAGGCGTCTTGGTTCTGCGGGGAGTTGTTAGTAGTAGTAGAAGTAACATACAATCAGTACCTCCTTTCTGCTGTGCTCTAGTCACGTAAACCCCTTCCCTAATTCAGTAATGAGTAGAACTGTGAAAACCTATAAATTACATATTGTAGCCTATATCGTGGTTGCAGCGGTAGCTACAACCTAGTAGGAGACGAACACGTCCCATAGTAAAAAAAAAAGTCGGGGGGGGGCCCGCCCCAAAAAAATGGAGTGAGTTTGAAACACGAAGTTTTACAAGAAGCGAACTATATGTAGACAATTTGAAGGTATAAATGAGGTATTGGTGTAAATGAGATATAAATATGGCCCCACACAGTGGATTGATCCCTGCACTTCTTCATTCCCATACAAGATATCCTATATCCTATTCTCCCCTCCCCTTACTCTTCCAAGGGAAGGACCTGTGCATACATATATCTAAATAAAAAAAAATAGATCCCGACTGAATGAAATTACCAGTGAAATGAAAGACTGATGACCTACAAATATACATTTTTTTTTAAATTTT
>JAQQPU010007788.1:21282-37725 GCA_029168905.1 Artemia sp. Kazakhstan ARC1039
CCAAACTTTCTCTAATCGAATCGATGTCATAATAAAAAAAAAACATGTATATTCCTTGAAAGAGTGTGATGACCTGTTTACCTACTAGAAGAACCTGTTTGGTACAGGGGCGCCCCAGAATCGCTACGAGCTAGTCTACTCACTCAACTTGTTTCTTTGTGAAGATTTCGAACACAACTTAAATCTAAGATTAATTTGAAAAACTTTCCACAAAATAAGTTTTTCAAAGAAAAGTAAAGAACTCCGTTAAACAAAAATTTGCAAAAATTAAATAAAATAATCTACCAAGCGTGAAACTACCACAAATCAGCATCGATAAATAAATGAAACCCAAAACCAACAGAAATTACAATAATTAACCGAGTCAAACTCAAAACGAGCAGAAATTAACACAAGTTGGGCGCAAAACCCCTATGCCTTCCCAAGACCAGAACAAAATTTGCACTTTACTGAAAAAATTTAAATGTTTTTACTTTTATAACTTTAATAAATCAAATAATTTAAACGTTTTGATAACTAAATATTAGCATATGTATGTTAAACCGACACTGCACATTCATTTGTATTTTTGAAAGAAAAAAAAACACATTGTGCCCACATCGTTCTTTACTTAGGCAGCGCTAGCGTGCTGCCTATGATACGACACATGAGTTTATTGTAAGGGGTTGGGAGGCAAACTTCAGAGGAGGTAAAACCAAAACGGACGAGATAAATTTAATTGTAAGCAACACTAATCTTATCATAAAAACCTGACGGTTTCTGACGAGTGGTCAAGCCCAAAGGTAACCTCTTCTGGGAAAAAATGTGCTTAGTAAATTCACGTTTTTATAGATTATATTCCCTAAGCCCCTAAGCTCTGAAGTCATCAGCAGTGTGCATTTAATGATTTTAGTTCAGCTACACACACTTGTTTCATAGATAATACTACTAAACAGAGTTGCTACCGAAGGCAAAAATAAATTGTCTTTTCTGTTAGAAAAGTCACCAAAAAACAAATTAGTAGCAAAGATCTTTAGTATATCGAATACGTCCATGAGAAGAAATACGATATGGGAAGAAATTTGTCCCCGAATGAGGTGGGAGGATCTTGTAAGGAAATAAAGGGAAATGGGCATTACATGGGAGGGTGCAAAGAGGGAGGCTTTGAACAGATTGGGAGGGAGGTGAAGCGTGCGTAGCTGTATTGGCCACAGGCAGCTTGGTGCTACAGTGATTTGCTAGCAATAGTAGTATTTACGTCTAGTAGCTAGTATCAAAGTGCAATTTATCAACACTATACTTTTGCCCTCATTGTCAAAGCCTTATCAAGTAAAAAAAAAAAAAAAAATTTTTTCTACTGAAAGTAAGGAGCAACATTAAAACATAACACAAATAGAAACTAATCCGTATATTAGGGGAAGGGGGGTATCCCCTCCTCAATACTCCGCTCATCAACCTAAAGTTGTTCAATACTTTTAAAAAAGGTTCTGATTCTAATTAAACGGCCCTTGTTTTTCAAAAATCATTCTTAAAGAATTGGGACAAAAGGTCAAACTTTAGAGTAAAGAGCGAGGCATGAGGAGGGGCGGCCCCACTAATATTCGGAATATTTTTTTTCGTTTTATGTTTTAATGTTACTCCTTACTTTCAGTAGAAAAACTTTTCATTTAATATCTGGTCGCTTTTCAGATAACCCCAGGAAACCCACATCCCCCTCCATGGAAAATCCCCCACGAAAATTCTTCTCCATAGAAAGTTCCTCCCACGTAAAATCCCCCCCCCCGGGAAATTACCTCTGGACATTTCCATCCTCATTACGAATTCCTCCACAAAACTTCTTGCTGACAATTCCACCTAAAAGTACTCCTTTGCATACTTTTATTCGATAAAAGACTTGTTCTTTATTTAATTTCTGATCGTTTTTCAGGCCCTGGTAAAATGCCTTTGTGTGGAAATTTTCCCCGGATTCCCCACTCTCCAGTGGAAAGTTTCTCCCGCAGAAAATGTTCGCAATGGAGAATTTCTTCTAATAATAATTCCCCCATGGAGAATTTTCCCTGTGGATAATCCCCCGCGTACAAATCCCCCAGAGAATTCCAACTCCACTGAAAATATCCTCGGACAATTCTCCCAGAGCATCTCCACATGCAAAATGTGTAAAATTTCCCCTGGAAGGTTGACCTCCAGAAGCTTCCACCCCAATGGGAAATTTTCCCGGTAGAAAATACATCGCCAGATCCCCCCCTTAAAAATGTCTGTATACTTCCCAATAATAAATACTACATGTAAACAATGATCAAATTTCATAGCTTGCGGTCTTTCCTCCGAGGGTTTTGGGGGTCATTTAATCCCCAAAGACATAGTTATTGGACCTTTCGACTATAATGAACAAAATGGTTATCTCAAAATTTTGATCGGACGAGTTTGCGGGAAAAGGGCGTGGGAATTTTTTAGGTCACTTAGAAAGGGCACTAGAAATTTTAGTTTTCGTTCAAATGAGCCCTCTTCCAATCTTTTAGGACCATTGGTTCGATACGATCACCCCAGGGAAGAGCAAAAAAAAAACAACAAATAAACACGCATCCGTGATATTTCTTCTGGCAAAAAAATACAAATTCCACATTTTTAAAGATGGAAGCTTCAAAACTCTACACAATGGTTCTCTAATACACTGAATCTGATGGTGCAATTTCCAATAAGATTCCTTGACTTTTGAGGAATTTTCCCCCCTGTTTGAAATCAAGCAAATTTTCTCAGGCTTGCAGCTTTCGATGGGTAACATTAAACTTAATGAATCTTATATATTTGGAATCAGCATAAAACGCAAATTCTTTTGATGTACCTATTGTTATCAAAATTCTGCTGTTTAGCGTTTCGGTTACCATTGGGTCGAGTCGCTCCTTACTTACAGTTCGTCACCACGAATTGTTTGATACTGACATCTCAAAGCAACATTAAGTTGCCAAAGAGAACGTAGCTAAGGATTATGCGCCTCCACTCGACTTTATTCGCAGCTTCATTCTTACTCCGTCACATGAAGCTTCAGAGACAGAGATTGGAAATTCATTTGCATAACAATTCCTTCAGTATATTCAAGAACGAAATCTTACGCAGTAAAATTTGGTCTCGGAGAACTAAATGCTAAGTATAAACCCAAAATTCTAGGATTAGAGCTGCAAGCTCTTTAGCAACAGAACTTTGTAACTGAATTGGCGGATATGGAATATGTCCCATAATGATATCCTATACAACTGATTTCAGTCTTGATACAAATACTGTTTTATTGGGATGTGTCGCAAAAAAACAATAACTTTTGAGGAACTAGAAACAAATTGGGAATGAAATTATATGGAATTTTGATCAAATATCAAAACAACGTTTAAAAGCGGCTGATAAAATCGGAACAAATTTAATAACCGACTTATTATCGATTTATTAACAGAATTCAGGATATTTCGTTACTTTTCTTTCTTTTTTCTTCACTTGGCCAGCAAATGATTTTTTCTCACTGTAAACCGATCAAGATATAAGAGGGAAAGAGGGGAGGGTGAATTTGGACTCTTGGTTGAGGTAGAGCTAATGGAGGTCATGTTCACTATTAATTCGCATGGAACTAATAGTCTCAAAAAGACGAAAATAGAAACTCAATTTAGGCACTAAATTTTAAATCAATCAACAAAGGTATTTAATTCTCAAGGAATTACCTTAAAGCATTGACTTTCGACAGGAAGTTCTCCAGACCAGCGCCCGCCCACTAGAATCCGTGCGGATGAGCGACTTAACTTCGATTGAGCTACCTTGTAGGTTATATATAAAAGAAACAACGTTCTGAAATGGGCTTTCTAAAATAGGGAATAAAACTGAAAGCATTCAACAGCTTGATATCTTTATTTGGTACTCTTCTATTAGCTGGACTCTTTTTATATCTCAAACTCGAGACACGTTGAAAAACCCGTTTTTCAACGGGAGGTTACAAGACTCCGCTGTAGAGAAATACAACGTATAGCATGGTTTTAATCGCGTATACGATATTTAAAGTGTTATTTTTTGGGGTTTTGGGGGTGAAAGAGGTACCTAGGTTAGGTTAGGTTACGTACTTGATATATGCTATGCTTTGCCCCCCCCCTTTAATGTGCAAATATATAGATAAAATTTGTTTCTAAACTATTATATAGTCATCCTATTTTATTTTATTTCATTAGCATTAACCTAACTAGCACTATATAAAAGAATCCAGCTAATAGAAGAGTACCCTTTATTTAATGTGCTTTATAATCTCGCAACAACTTTGCATAAGACTGACTAATTTCCGCAATTGAATTTGCAGATGAAAAGTCCAGTTGCTGGATGTTTTAATTTTTGTATGCTGACCTGGAAAGCAAGACAGTATACAATGGGAGGGGGTTACCAGACTTGAAGCCCCCCCCCCCCCCTCTCCGCCCCGAAATGTTTGCCCGACTCATAAAAACGTAACAAAAATGCATATCAACAAATTTCTGGTGCGTTTTTAAATTTTTGTAACCACCCCCAACCCCACAAGCAAAATTCTCACCAAACGAAAATCCTGGATATGCCCTTACTGGAAAGATCTATTTCCCTCTTATATCTTGATCGGTTTATAAAATACTGAAGAGCAGATCTGACACGGACGCAGAATTATGGCTTGAGAGAGGACAAACCTTTAAAAAAGTGACAAGACTAAGCGAATTATATTGAAAATATAAGAAATTACAAGGAAAATAGATTTGCGAGGGGAAGATTGGTCCCGTAGGATTCCCTCATGAGTGTTTGACAGAGGTAAATAAATAATTTTAAATTATTTATTCAGTGTTTGTTTTTAAGGTTTGTCTTGTTTTATTTTATCCTGTGGACTTTAATCTGTTTTTATTTACTCACTACTTCTGTCTTTGCACTGAGGAGGGTTGAACGGAGGCCTCGACCGAAATATTTGCATGCTATTTTTCTCTTTTTCACCGGCTCGAATTATCCTCGTTTTTTCTTCCTTACAAATTTGTTCATTTTGCCTGAAGCAATTAAC
Organism: Artemia sp. Kazakhstan ARC1039; assembly: GCA_029168905.1. NCBI lineage: Eukaryota > Metazoa > Arthropoda > Branchiopoda > Anostraca > Artemiidae > Artemia > Artemia sp. Kazakhstan ARC1039. The sequence goes on from JAQQPU010007788.1 coordinate 26,300, forward strand.
AACTAAGAAGAGATGGGATAGGACTGGTGAGGAAAATTGACTTGCGGGGAGTGAGCATGGACCCGTTGAAACTCACTCATGAGTGTTTGATTGAGGTATATATTGATTAGAATGAGATGGAACACTTACAGCAACAAGGGAACAGGCTAGGTAACTAAATCCAACCATGATTGAACCACTTCCCATTGAAGTTGAAACAGTTCTTTTTTGCTCAGGATGCAACGAGCCCAGATAAGACAGCACAATAATGAATGTGAAGGAAAATTCTATTGCGAACCCTTGCCAATCCCGAAGTCCTGATGCGATGACTGTTACACCAAGGCTACCCTGCGAGCCGGAAGTAGTCACTCTGCAAATAAATGTATTTTAATTATTATTTGAGCGTCCTCGCTTTTACAAACCATTTTTTAATACTTAAGCGCATTATACTCACTCACACATATCAATAAAATCAAAATTAGGCATACTACAGCGGCAATTATTTATGCCGTTCGCAAATTCAACAGTTGAACATTGTTCAAATTCAAGCATAAAATTTGTGGTTGACCTATTCAAGTCAAGGTTTTAGGCACAATATTTTGAAACTAGAAAAGAAGAAAGCTTAGGAAAGAAATTTGTATATATGTAACTAGAACCTGGGAAAAGATACAAAGACATTAATAATAGAAAAATAGTTGGGAACAAAATAGTGTTGACAAGAGCTTTTCAAACAAATTTATTGCCATTCTAATTTTCTGCTTCTGTAATACAAGTGCGACGTTAAAATTAATGCCATTCATAATTCATGGCTTTTGTAGTGACAGGTATGACAATAGTATGAGTCGTGCATTAAGTTAGCGATAACATAATTATGTCATCTTTTTCCGATAGTAAGCCTAGAGACGTCCACAATAATTTACTTGGGGGAGAATGTCTATCAAAGCGTGCGCTCCAAAAGCTCGTGGTCTTTATGAGTTTCCCCATATTCACGACTTTATAATTCTCCTTTTTGCTGTTACGACGAACTTAGACCTCTATGCTTTCAAAGCAAATTTCAGTCTCCTTTTTCCTTTCATTTGCCAACGACTTTTCATTATAAATCACCAAAAGAATCCACTGAAAAGTTTTATTTTTTCAGAGAATAGCTTGTGTAAATCTTAGCGAGAGTTAATTTCAGCAGATATTACAATTCATAAAACATGCGGGCGATAGGACCGGACCGGAAATGATTCGAATATCCTTGAAATTGAAGATGGTAGTCATAAAAGGGATAAATGTAGTTTGTCTTTTGAAAACAATATTTATGATACTCTTGTATTAAACGTACTCTTTTATATACTGCTAGTTTGGTTAATGCTAATGAAATAAAATAAAATAGGATGAATATATAAAAGTTTAGAAACAAATTTGAGCTATATATTTGCACGTTAGGGGGGGGGGGGGTTAAAGCATAGCATATATTATTTCGTAACCAAACCTAGGTAACTCCCCCCCCCCCTAAACCCCAAAAACAACAGTTTAAATATCGTATACGCAATGAAAACCGCGCTATGCATTGCATTACTCTATAGCGGTGTCTTGAATTAACCCGTCAAAAACGGGTTTCTCGTGACTAGTTTCCATTGTAGTATATAAAAAAGTACGTTTAATACAGGAGTACCATATGTACTTATGTTAATTACTTCTGACCTAAGGATTAAAAAAAGGGAACCCCAGACACGATTCTTATTTTGCACGGGTTTTGTGAATTTAAAGTAAAAAATTATATTTATGAATTATATATAAATATAAAATTACGTTACAAACATAATATATTGCACATAGACTTTGTTTTATTTTTGATTAAATTAAAAAAACGTATGTTTTCTTTCAGATGAAGGTACATTAAACCTTGGGACTAACATAAATTACCCTATTTATCATGTACATGGGAGGGATTGCTGAAGTTTAAACCACAGGACAAACTTTCAACCATTTCAAGAAGCTTTGTTTCACGGATAATAATTTGGGTACTTATGTGTTATAGCGACCACTTTTTTCTTGATTTGTAATGAAATCAGTTTTCTGTGTCCACTGGGAGATAACCAGCTTGGCCTGACCGAGATAGACGGTAGGCTAACTATGTAGGTATATTTTAATTAAATATTTAATAGAGTTGGTTAGGTATTTAGGTACTTATTAAGAATCCGGTAAACACGCGAGTAAGACCGCATCGAAATCTCAAAGATGCCATATGAAAAACAGGTTTTCGCTGCCTAGTGAGGGATTGCTCACTCCGTGACAAAGGTTTAAACTTTAGTTTCACGGGGTTGAAGGGGCAAAAAAGGTATCTGGGGGTTACGTATTTAATATATGGTATTCTTTACCCCCCCCCCCCCTAATGTGTAAATATATAGCCCAATTTGTTTCCAAACTATTATATTTTCATCCTCTTTTGTTTTATTTCATTAGCATTAACAAAACTTCACTTCTCGCATGGTTACCGGATTCTTAATAAGTAGCCTACCGATATTTAATAAAATGCGTTCTGGGCGGCCCACTTTCCATAATTCTCTGTTGTATTTCCCATAGTTTTGTTACAAAGTATTATATTTTGATCATATTTTTGTATATATCATTAAGATTAACCTAATTTCACTTCTTGGGTGTGGTCGCTATAACACGTAAGTACCGTAATTTGTCCAACAATAATATTTCCTAGCGCATATTTTGTGAAACTATTCTTACTCTATCCAAAATTGATGCTGTTTTCCTGTGTTAATTTTTATTTTGAAGACAAATTTATTCATTATTTTTCCATTGCTCATTGACATCATGTAGCAGGCATTTATATAGAGGGATATGGTTTGCCCCTCCCCCGTGGTATGCCAAGATATGCTCGATTTTTTAAATTATTTCTTATATTGTCCAGTATTGTTCCTAATTGCTATAAAGTAGAACGGAGAAGATTCCATTTTTCTTTAATCTCTAGCTTTTAAACCTAACCAAGCTAAAACTCTTCTCTTCAGTAATTGCGCCTCTAATCCTAAATACCATTTCCATAGTACTATCTATATTTATTTATAAATCCTTGATTTGCGTGCGTACGTGAAATAAACTTATTTTTACAACAAATAGATTAGTATTTATTATAAAATAATTACTATTTAAAAGTTATTATTATTTGAAAACATGGGAATAATTACTATTTATAAATATATATTACTAATAAATTACTGTGGATATTATATTATTATAAATGAATTACACAAAATAAGATTTTGCGGGTAATTCCTACTCTCAGCTATAAGTGTGTGCACAAACAAAATCTATGTAACCCCATCTTGATGCTGAAGTTTTGTTGAAGATTTTGGATGGAACGTGGTTTGATTTTGGACGCCTACTCTGCTCTGAATTATCGCCTCAAATTAAGCAGAATATAGAAGTTTGTAAAATTCCATTGCTTGGTTTCATGATTTGGGGAAATTAAAAGTAGAGCGGGTGTCTGATACAAAATCGTCAACAATACCCAACTCGTTACCACAATCAATCGTGAAACCCCAATTACCAGAGAATAGTTTCTGTACAACTTCAAACTTCCCCCTTTAAGAGGCAACACCTGGCTTACAGCGAGCCCGAACGGTCGCGGCACAAACTTGTGACCAGGGGTTGGTAGACAGCATATGGCAGACAGGCAAAAGAAAAGAAGTCCCATCTTATTTTTCACAAATGGGATTCAAATATTCTTCTTTTTTAAGCATGAGGCATAATTCGGTTACTTAAATGAGATGTGCTTTGATTGGAACAGAAGTTGACTATTGTTATTTTGTAATTAAAGTGATAGCTTCAAGGTGGAAGAAATAGAAAGACTACATAATTAGATTCGGTCTTTTAGCTCATAATTATGCCCATTTAAAACCCCTACAAGAGTCATTTCGAGGAAGGCTTTTGAGAGTAGAAAGGCGGCTTCGGGACGTGCATCCCTGAGATATAAAATTTTCTATGGTTCCGAATAATTTTATACTTTCACGATTTTTGTTCGAAGATGCGTCCAGTCCTGAAATATCGGACCCCAACCCCAAACAAAAAATTCCACGGACATGCCTCGTTCTTCCTGTATCTCTGTGAAGTATACTCTCCCCCCCCCCTAATAAGCTCAGACTTACACAGTTAGTACAATCTTTATTATAGGCTAACAGCAATAAGGAGAAAATTGAAAACCTTCATCCTCCCCCCAGAATCTTTGAAAGACCATCTCAATTTTTCCCCTAGAAATCAAATCATAATAGACTACACTAAAGCCTGGATGCTTGGGCACAAACACGTAAGCAGGCACAAATTCGGAGGAGGGCACAATGCCCAAAGAAAAGATTAGGCCTAAACTATTTGTCCAGTCGTGTCTGGTGGGTCATCTGGGAAACAGTTGAAGCTATCACAGTACAATCTTTCAAAAGTCAAAGCTTCTATAGAGTTCCATACAAGGTCTTACTGTGATCCATTTTGATTTTCTTTTTTTTTGCTATATTAGTTATTCTTTTGATGTATCTTGTTATGAAGTAGGCCCTATGTTTCACTTTTTTTTCTTTTTTTGTTTTTTTTGTTGTTGTCTTTAATTTTACAATTTTTAGTTCGACAAGCTGTGTAGATCTTGCCACCCTTCCATTAACAAATAAATAAATTAATGAAAAAATTGTGCTATTTCAGAGAGTGGGTCCAGAGGTTCCCTTCTCCTTTACCCCGCCCTGTGCCGATATTGTTCGACATAACGTTTGTTTTACATTTAATCAATCTAAAGTAGAACAAATGTACCCTTTTAAGGTTTGAATGAGAAAAATCCGTTATCTACGTTACTAGTTTTTAGCTAAATGATAAATGTTATGCTTGATAATCTTCGACAGGGTTGTAATTATCTATGGAGCACGAAGAGGGTAGCCTCCAGCCCCCCCCCCACTGAAATTTAGTTTCTTCAAAAATATGTTAAAAACTAAGATAAACCTGCATAATTAAAGCATCCATAGAAACGGGTCAGTTTTCCTTAGTATATCTTTACCTTCATGTTACTGTATGGCTCATTTTTCAGTTTTCCTTATCATTTTCACCTGATTTGGGAAAATTGGCTCTGACTTGGGAAAATTGGCATGAACACTGATCGCTTTACTGACTAAGAGACACAAAAACAAAAAGATGACTGCGAACACAATTAGCTTTTAATGTTGGCTTGTGTTCACTCAAGAACAGAAAAGGAACGAGTATATACGAGTAATTTCATAGAAATAGACAAGGCCGTATCCAGGTGGTTTGAACCTCACCCCCCAAAATGTTTGTCCGACTCGTAAAAACGTAACAAAATGAATATACATAAATTGTTGACGTTTTTGTTAAAGCTTTTTTATAAGCCCCTTTTAGTATTATTCCTCGCAATGGGGGGGGGGGGTCAAAAATACGAGAAAATCAAAATTTATGCCATTTTCTACGATTTTTCCAGAATAATGTTCTTTGGGCAAATATGAGAAGGATCCCCCTTTATATCCTTCCGAGTGTGTAGTTATGCAAGAATGAGAGCATGTTAAAAACTCAAGAAACTTAGTTTCCAACTTTGCCAGTCTTGTATGCAAGAAAAATATTGATCTATCAATCTCTCGTTTTTCCCCTCAGAATGCGATCTACGGTACTGTTGTATTAGCTGGAACCCACGCAAGAGGTGAAGTTTGGTTAATGCTAATGAAATAAAACAAAATAGGATGAAAATATAATAGTTTAGAAACAAATTTCGGCTATATATTTGCACATTAGGGGGGAGGGGTAAAGCATATATTAAATACGTAACATAACCTAGGTATCCTTTTCCCCCCTAAACCCCAAAAACAAAAGTTTAAATATTGTAAACACAATGACAAACTACCGTTTGAAATTCAATTCTCTATTGAAAGAAACCCGTTTGACTAGTTTCTTAAGCACCTTACCTATATAATATATCGCGTGGGTTCCAGCTAATACAACAGTACCCGATCTACTTCTCAGTTATACTTGCATATGTTTTTAATAAATGCATTTTATTTATAATATTAAATAAAACACGCTTCCAATCATATACTGGTAGTGCATAATTACTACAGGGATGTCACGCAATGTTAAGGGAACCAAGGATCATCACGATTCGATGACTTTAAAACTGGTGTTGTCAGGTAGCATTACTCAGCAGCAGGTGTTAAACAAAGATTGTAACTATTACTTTCATCTGCTGTAACCATTCATCACTACAAGCTGGGTCTGGGTTGTACTTGCCCAAATATGTTTACATTGGATTTTCGGGGGTCACTGTAAAGACTGAGCAGCTGATCTTCTTTGAGCTAAGGTCACCTGCTCTCTTTGTGGGACACGCATGTGCAATGCTGGACGCATAAATATAGCAAATATTTATTCCTGTATTTTATAATGGTCACATAGAATAGCATGATGCCATTCACAGAACCCAAAGAGAATCAGCTACCCAAATAGGCCAGAATCGAGGGGTGATCAACTTGCATATATCACGTAGAGCGTATCGGAACTGTACCAAGTGTTGTGGGGACAGTGCCGCACGTGGCAAAACTTTGCGGTACACGTGGCGCTCCAAGATTACACCAGGTGGGGGAAAGTGGGCGACTCCTAGCCCAGAATTCTCCATACTTTTACCCTTGTTGAGTCCTTGTGGCCTTGAAATAACTTACCATCTCGAGATACTCCTGCACGACATGCACTACAGCTCTTTCATGCTTTTTTCGCAGTTCATGTTGCTTTACTTTAATTCAGTAAGTTGCTTTACTTTGCTTTATTTAAATATTTAAAATTATGGAAAGACTAAACCAGAATTAGTTTAAAAAAGCTCAAAAAAGACAAATCTTAATTAGGAAAAATAAGAATATTGTCAACTTTTCATATACACTATCTTTCTACATTTTGATATGAAATAAAATTTTATACAACAGAAACTAAATTTATACATTGAAAGAAACAGGGTTTGTTTTAATTTTTTTTTTGTCATTGGTTTAGGATAAAAAAAAAGTTCCGACTATAAAGTGTCTTTTATATTTTGAATTATGGAATGACAGAGTGGTCGTATTCAAGATATAATATTCTTTTTTTGCTCTGTAATGTATTTATTTGCAGTGAACACCTTTTCCTTCAAAACAAATATGCTTTCGTTTTACGTCCCGGCACAAGAATCGTCAAAAAGAAAGGTTTTAAAATTTTACGAAACAAATATTTGGATTACAAATTAAATAAAAAAAAATCAATTAAACTCCTAACATATGCCTATTTCCATTAGAAAAAATCTTCCACTAGGTCTCTTTGGGGCTGGGGCTCCTGATTTTAAATATCGGTACTCTTGCATTATGTGGGCCTTTTTAAAAAGTCAAGTTTGGTTAATGCTAATGAAATAAAATAAAAGAGGATGAACATATAAGTTTAGAAACAAATTTGGGCTATATATTTGCAAATTAGGAGGGGGGGGGGTTAATCATAGCATATATTAAATAGGTAACCTAACCTAGGTAACTCCCCCCCTACACCCCAAAAAACTACAATTTAATATCGTATACGCAATGAAAACCACGCTATCATTGCCTAGTCTATAGTAGTTAACCTGAGAGACCCACATAATGCAAGAGTACCTAAATGTCTTTATTTGCTTTATGTTAAAGCAGCACTAAAAGACTTAGCAGCGCTTTCACCCCTTTGCGTAAAAGCAGCTCCTTGTTCAAAGGTAGGGGAAGAAAAACCATTTCAAGGAAAATTTGGCTATTTGTGAAAAAAGTAACTTCCATAAATGTTAATGCTCATTTGGATAGTTTAGTTAAAGTATTTAATTAGTTATACGATAAATATTAAGCGTCAGAAATTTTTCCTTCCTTTTAGTTCCTCCCAAACGGGCTTGAATTCTTGTCAAAAATAGCACATTCATATTAAAGACATCCGAAAGTGTTAAATTAAACTTTAGTGAAAAAGGGTACCTACAGCACAAAGACAAGACATCCGTATAATCAAGCATCCCGTCTATATATTAAAAGGGTATAACAAAACCCCATTCCAAAAAGAATATCCATTCAAAATTCAAAGCAGGTGGAACTATTGAACATAATAGAATCACATACATTTTATATAAGCTTGGAATCTATTTCGATTACGGTTTGAAATGTCTTGAAATTCCTTAAGCATGAAAAGGCCATATCTCTTCTTTTGAAAGTTTGCTGAAAAGAAATACCGCCCCCAAAGCAAAGCTTAAAAAGAGGGGATCCCAAAAGAGAAAGGATCCAATAACATATTCCTAAAATTCTTGGATAGCTGGAAGAATTCTGGACATAGTCGATTTTACGTTAGAAAACAGGAAATTCCGAAATTACAAAAAAAGAAAGAGAAAGAATCGATTCTTTATTTTGACGCTTTGAAAGTCCAGGCGAGAAAATATTTAAGAAAGTCCGGAAGGCATCGGTTTTACGACAGAAGCAAAAAGACATTTTTTTTCCGGAAGAAGGGGCTGATGATTTTAGAAAGGCAATTCCAGGCATTGATTCGTTTGAACACAGACGTATTGCGTCGTGTGACATACATCAAACAGTCGACGGAGCGATAAGCTGCACATCCGACTAACGAAGAACACTCATAATAAAGTTTATCTGAAAAATCCTGCTCACGCAAACCCCATAACAACCATACTTGCGCCAATACAAAAAAAATATCCTAGTCACATACAGGCAAGTGTTCCTCCCCTAAAATCCCCTGAAATGTGATTTTTACGAGTTCATTTATAATTTTCTAATTTCTATTTTATAATTCACCTTTCAAAGGTATGCTCCTGCCCTGGGGCAAACTCCTATATACTCTCCTGGCTGTCGGGGCTAAATTGATCAAAAAAAAGAAAACCTCCTTTTTGGAAGTATGTACATTGTAAAATATCTTTTTTGGTATTATTGAAAAAATTTAAAAAGACAAATTGGTACTTGTTCATTTTAGGGTACCCATGAAAGAAGCCAAGTTCGGTTAATGCTAATGAAATGTAATACAATTGGATGAATATATAATAGTTTAGAAACAAATTTGGGCTATATATTTGCACATTAGGGGGTGGGGTGGCGGGTAAAATATAGTATATATTAAATACATAATCTATTCTAACCTAGGTACCTCCCCCCTTAAAGCCCAAAAAACAACAGTTTAAATATTGTAAACGCAATGAAAACCGCGCTTTGCATTCCATTTCTCTATTGCAAATACCCGTTTGACAGGAATCCATTGGTAGTTCCTTGTACAATATATAGCGGTGGGTACCATAAAGTGCACAAGAACCGACAAATTTACCTCTCCTAGATTCTGAAAAATACAGTTTGCCTTCCCCCCTAGATTTTCGGGAACTGACGCCACCGGTCAGCGCCTTTTCCTAGAGCCCCTTCCTTTCCTGCTTATTTGTTTACACTATCATTAACGGCCAAAGAAAAAACTAAGCACATACAATTCAATTCACTGGACTATGGAGCGTCCAAAATCTTCAATCCCTTTTCTGGGTGCAAGGCCGTACCCAGAGGGGGGTTAGGGGGGTTTGAAACCCTCCCGAAATGTTTTTTGACTCGTAAAAACGTAACAAAATTGGATATAAACAAATTTTTTACGCGTTTTTTGTGAACCCCCCCCCCCCCCCCGAAAAAAGATCTTTGAGTAAAACCCCCTCCGAAAAAAATCCTGGGTACGGCCTTGTCTGGGTGCAATGAGTTTTCGAGCGCTAGGACAATTCTACTCGCAGGTCGCGAAATAATGACACCATCTTGAGTTAGCCAAATCTATAAGGGTCAAATCTAACTAACAAACAGGGGACAGACAGAGGTCTCTTTCCCCTCTGTCTAAGAAGCCTGGAATAATACACAGATGGTTTTAACAATCCATTATCGGAGGAACTTGTTTAAAGAGCAACAAAAACACTTTGAGAAGCATGACCGTTTTCAAATACATTTAAACGGAGATAGCCCAAATAAAGAGAGGCCTATGTAAACAAAAGGCAGGTTGGAAGGTTACCCGTATAATAAAGCTGATCCGGCTATTGCTCCTCCAATTTGTGCCACAAAGTACAAAACACCACGAAATGGAGACATAGATCTTTTGACAACCAAAGCCAACGTTATCGAAGGGTTGAAATTTGAACCTAAAAATAGTTTCAACCGTAAATCAGAGCATTATATAAAATAATCTAAGATATTTCGGCATAATCATGATTACAGAAAAACAACAGTGGGTACTTTTGTCTTATAGCCACCACACTCAAGATCTTGTATCGCGAACATGAGACAATAACTGGTTTTCATGGTCTTTATACCAGACAATATTAGCTTCGGCTCGGTGGGAAACTACATTGTAGCTATTTTTTAATTATATATTCAGTTGGTATTTTGGTTTGGTTAGGTTATGTATTTAATATAATGCGGTTTGGGCGGCCCCCTTCCATAATTCTTTGTTGTAGTCATCAAAATTTTGTTGATAAAGCATTATATTTTCATCATATTTTGTTTTATTTCATTAGCATTAACCAAACTTCACTTCTCGTAGAACTTGAATGTGGTGGCTATAAGATACAAGTACCAAACAGTGACATAAATCAAAGCTCAAAAGGTAAGATGACTGATCTGCACACATCGGAAATAGGAAACCTGAATCCCCACCACTGAACAATTGTCCATTGACCGTATTAGTCAAACTTCGAGAATTTTTATGTATTTTTGAGAAATTCTCATTCAGAAATTTGAAATCTCATATTTTGAGAATGACAAGTTTGTCAAATCCCAAAAACAAGTTAAGTGTACGAAAATTAAAGAGAGGACCGGTATGGACCAACTCGCATAAATGTGAACCTTTGAGAAGGTGAGACGAGTGCTCCGTCCTGTGTATGCACATGATCAGTCCTCTTTCCCCTCCGTTGGAAATGGAAAATACTTTGATAAATAACAACCTAAACTTAAATAAATAAGAATTCAATTCTAAAACGAAGATCACACTGCAATAAAAAATATACACATTTTATCAAAAGAAACACAAACTAAACAAACGCCTAAAGGGAAAAACGGAATCAAAAACTACTACTACTACTACTACAAACAAATCACCGCAGCACCAAACCGCCTTGGGCCAAAACGCACGCTCCTCTTCCATCATAATCTATTCAAAGCTTCCCTCTTTACACCTTCCCAGGAAGTTGCCATTTCCCTTAAATCTTTCTTTACGACATCCTCCCACCCCAACCGTGGGCAACCTGTTTTCCGTTTAGCCCTAGACGGTTGGCCGAAAAGGACAATTTTTGGCAATCTGTCATCTTTCATCCGCAAAATGTGCCCTAGTCATGTCAGTCTTTCTCTCACTATATCCCAAGAAAGCAGGATTGAACCACACTTTCCGTACAGCCTATTTGCTGAAATACGGCCAGTCAGCCAAAACAATCCGTATAT